>CAUYTI010162667.1:0-95948 GCA_963575145.1 Galago senegalensis | reverse complement strand
TGTCCCCCTGGGTAGAGTGTCATGGCATTACAGCTCACAGCAACCTCCAACTCCTGGGCTCAAGCGAGTCTCTTGCCTCCGCCTCCCAAGTAGCTGGGACCACAGGCGCCTGCCACAACGCCCGGCTATTTTTTGGTTGCAACTGTCATTGTTGTTTGGCGGGTCTGGGCTGGGGATTTGAACCCGCTACCTTAGGTGTATGTGGCTGGCGCCTTAGCTGGTTGAGCTATAGGCGCCGAGCCTATAGTATGCTTTTCTTAGAGTCATGAGTATATTCTTCATCTAGGACATCTGTGCATTATCTTTCTTTTATTCAGTTACATCAAGGTCAAATTACAAGGTAAACATATTCAGAAAGTTCGTGTTATTTTTTCCCAATAATCTCCCTCACCCTATGTTCTTCCAACAGCTTTGTTTCTATCTGTTCAAAGAGAGATCAATCACAGAATTATTGGTTTAATGCCCCAAATTTCAAGAACATGAGAGATGCAATTTATATAGCACTCTTCTAAATTTTTGAGAAAATTCTATTTGAACAGAATGCTGGTAGTTACCAGAAGAGATTTATAGTTTTATATGGATGGGTGTTATACTAATTACTTTAACTATCATTTAAGTCAATCTAAGTCCATTTTACAGGTTGAAGTTGATTCAAGAAAACCAAGTTCACATCCCCAACCTCTCTCTCCTTATATTGTATAAAGGAAATTGCTTATTGAAATAGTGGGATTAACATGTTCCTATTAATAAATGAACAGTAGGATTCCTACAACCTGTTACTTCTGATTATTACCTGATTATATTATTGGATAATATTAATTCATGGCAGTAGTGAAAAATAAACTGTTTTGTATAAAACATCTGTGAAGAAGACAATCTCATTTTCTAGTAAATGTAGTGAGACACTTTTGGTTAAAAGAACAAATTCTGCAAATTTCATTTTTCTTCCTTCTAGTAAAATTATGGAGAGTGCAAAAACCCAAGAGTTAATGTCAGTATAAAAATAAATTAGTAACTGTTACAGAGATCTTGAGTCTCTGTAATCCCATATCAATTAGAAGCATGAGCCTAGTTTTAAAAGTCCTAGGAATTTGAATGGGTAATGAGGAGTCTTTACTGACAGATCTCACACTCCCTTGCTAATGTTGAAGCCGCTAACGGATTTCACATCTTTCTAAAGAAATTCAACTCTCTTTTGTCTCAATGCAGGTTAATTCTTTTTCTTCATCCATTTCTACTTTTCCCTTGCATTTTGGAAAACGTTAGTTCTCTTTCCTATCTTAGTGCATGCAGATAGACTATATTTTTCTAGGAACTTTTTTAGCATATCTTCTAAAATCTACAAATTAAAAGTTGGAAAATATTCTGACACTTAAAATTCCTAAAAACACCATATTAAACATTAAAGTAATACTACTCTCAAACTCACGCCTATAGGAAACTGCCTAAATATGATGATATAATTCCTACAACATTATACTTTTTCCTTGTCATTAATTTAATGCTCTATAGAAATATTTTCACTGGACAAATAAACTTAAGACAAGGGAAAAATAAACTCTCATTAAAAATATCTTCATGTATATAGACATACATAAATAAATTGATGATTGTGACAACTGGATTCCAGGGAGAGAAAAAGCAGCATTTACCGCAATGGTGATATAAGCTGGGCACAGTAGCTCACTCCTATACACCTAGGACTCAGAGGGGTTGAGGCAGGTGGATTGCCCGGGCCCAGGCCTGAGCTCACAGGTTCAACACCAGACTGAGCTAGAGCAAGACTTCATCTCTATCTAAAAATAGCCTGGCATTGTTGTGGGCAACTGTAGTCCCAGAGACTCGGGAGACTGAAGCAAGGCGATTGCTTGAGCCCAAGAGTCTGTGGTTGCTGTGAGCTGTCATGTCATAGCACTCTACCAGGGGTAACAAAGTGAGACTCTGTCTCAGAAAAATAGAACAAAACCAAACAAAAAAGAATGGTAATATAAAACAGTTTTTTCAAGGGACTATTTATAGAAGTATAAGAAGTACTAAGTGGACCAAGAACGGGTGTGAAATACTCAGGAATATTAATAACAGAAAGTCATTAGTCCATGAATGGCTGAAGAATTAAGAAACATGAATATAAGAGGCTACCACAGTCTGGAAGTACCTGCAGGTCAGTGCCATCTGGTCACAGATGGAGGAACACTGTTACTAAACGTGCAGGAGCATGAAAAGGGAATTGGTACCCTGTGAAATACTACCCTGTACTCTGTCGTTCTCATCCTCCATTCTCCCCAGTGCCGCCCATTGGCTCAATCCAATTAGATCCTGCACAACCATGTCCAGGTGACTCAGCAATAGAATTCAGTCTACTAGAACTTTGGACATTGATATAAATGACCAAGGATAGAGTGACTATCTGGGTAAATAGAGATTATTTAACATAATATTGATTTTGAAAAGTCACATGGTACAAACCGGTTTCTTTTGAAAGAGAATAAGTAAGTTCAGACCTCCTGTCAATGACTATTGTACTATCATATATTTTGAACAATAGAAAATGAATGATAATTTCACAAATATTTCTTAGCATGTCCTTCCAGGATGGAAACCTGTTAAACAACTTAATTTTTATGAGAGATGTTTTATATTAAAATATTCTGACAGAATCAGGATCCTCCAAGTTCTTCACAACCACGAGTAGCAAACTGAATTAGACAAGGTGAAATGTAACGGATGTAATTTCTGTTGGTGAGATTGAAAAACTTCCTAGTTCAAAGCACAGTATGATGCTTAGCAGGAGGAAAGGTAAAACGTTCTTAGGACGTTCTGCCTGTGGTCAGTCTGCAACTCAGGAATCCACAGAAGCCGTGGCTGTTTGATATGGAAATCAAATCTAGAGTTAGAAGTGATGCCTTAGGATACAGCACTCCTCTCTATTTTGGGTTCATAATGATATACCGAGCATCCACTCGGTAATCAGAGTACAGGGCAGTATTTTACAATTTATTAATTCCCTTCTCATCCACCAATTTAGCCATTGGTAGTGTTACATGATGACTTCTTCCAAATGTTAGTTCTGTGAGTCTTAAATAGCATAATGAAATAAACTTTGACATATAAATCACCTCATTCCAGAAGCACCTAGTGAACAAGTACCATGAATCAGTCACTTAACTAAATTTATATATATGAATATATGTATATATACACACACATATATATTTGCATGCACATAAATATTTATAACCAATGCCATTGGGGAAAACAACAAATTTAATGACTAAAACTTGCTAACAATCTACTTTGGATAGGAAATACCTTTAGCACTTTTTGCATATTACATAATTGTTCTAGTTAATCTACTAAGTAGGTATTCTAGTGTCCCCATTTTCCAGATGAGATGAGGAAACTGGCACAGACAGGAAAGTACCTTGATCAAGGTGGCAGAGCTTATGGTATGGACTGAATGTGAATGCAGCAATCTAGTTTCAGAACCAATGTTTGAATCTGCAATACTCTTTCTCCATCAGAGGTATTAATATGTAGAAATAGCTTAATAAAATTCAGATTTGTGTGTGTATGTGTATGTGTTGAACAGGACATTCCTTCGAGATTAGAATTCTAATGTGCTTTTGAAACATGCGGTAGATTGCCACGGTTCATCCTGGCTTTTCTATAATTCTTTTCCTTACTCTATCAGTGAGACTCAGTCCTTCAACTGCTTTTATTTTCTTCTGATTGAAAGTCAGGTTGTGGACCATGACCTATAAATCAACACTCTCAAATGTATGTCTTCAGTACAGAGCTAGTTACCTGCTGAGTTCCTATGTAAGAGGTGCAAAACTTCACATTTTGATATCTCATAGATTCTGCATGTTTGATAGGTCTAAAACTACAGTAGTGCTAAAATTCCTTTCAAAATCAGTGAGTCCTATAAGTAATTATTCCTTTTTCTTTGTGGTTAGGGAGTTAAAGTAAGTGTGATTTTTCTTTGCTTGACAAAAAGTTTCCAACTTGGTAGCAGGTCTGTTAATCTTCTTAGGGCGTGTCTCCATCATCAGTCACGCATGTGCCAAACAAACAGAGTACCTCATATTTTTGTTTATTAGGACATGCAAGCAAGATAACAGTTATAAAATAGATACTGTCATATCTGGGAAAGACAATCTGTATCCCTTCTTACTTAAAAAAATAGATGGTAGGCTCGGTGCCTATGGCTCAGTGGTTAGGGTGCCAGCCACATACACTGGGGGTCGTGGGTTCGAATTTGACTCGGGCCTGCTAAACAACAGCAACAAAATAGCCAGGCATTGTGACAGGTGTCTGTAGCCCCAGCTACATGGGAGGCTGAGGCAAGAGAATTGCTTAAGCCTAAGAGTTTGAGGTTGCTGTGAGCTGTGATGCCATAGCATTCTGCCCAGTGAAAAATGGTGAGACTCTGTCTCAAAAATAATAGTAATAATAATAAGATGGTAATACATATAGATTAAGTCACGGAGTAAAGGAGAAACTTATTAAATTTCGCCTTTCCAAAGTTTAGATTTCATTGCTCTTCTTGTTTGTGTACAAAGTACCAATTACCCTCATAGAATCCTAAAATGACTACCATTCTTCCTTGCTTATAATTGCAGCTTATTTTAATCATAAGCAAAATTTCTTGACAAAGGATTTAGTTGCCCTAAACATGGAAACATCGCTATAAATCTAACTCAGTAAAAATGAAATAAAAACCCAGAAAGACTAGTCACCAGTTGCCCTAAGTAGCCATGTCAGAACATGGCTGCCCTGTGCTGAGACTCTCACAGCCCCGTCCACCGTGACCCCTCTGTCAGGATGGGCGCGCTCATCTGCTATATTATATATCTTGTAGACACTTGGAACTAGGTCATTAGACGCTCCACTCCGTTGATTCGTGTATCAAAAGCCTCTAAATGTCATGGTACTTTTGCTTCATTTGCTCATGATTCAGTCCTGGGTGGTGGGGAGGGGACGCGACTGCTGAGCTTAGCTGACCTGCTGCCAAAGGGAAGGGATTATCTAGACTCGGTCAGCTTCCAGGGCAGATGGCTCAGCTGGCTTCACCTATCTTCAATCTTCCCACAGATGAACAGGGTAGCCAGAAAAGGGAAAAGATATCCAGTGAACTTAATAAACAAAAACGTGAAAAATACATGGGGTAAAAAATAGAAGTTAAAAAGAAGAATTAGCAATGGCTCAAATATTGAGATCCAGGCAGAGTCATCATTTAGGGCTCTTTATGATTCTCTTTTCATGATTTTCCACGTGATGGTTATTCAAGTTTATTCCTTTTAATGGCATGTGGTGTGTGCATTTAAAAAAATTTAGACAAAATTTATATTTTTCTAGAAAGTCAGTAAATATGTATTTGATTTATTAGATGGCCTTCACAAGACCGAGTGGAGGGAAGGCCAGATCTGTGGCTGTGCAATCTAATCAGGCCTTTGTGCAGCCAGCAGAATACAGACAACCAAGGACGATGTAAAACTGAACTAAAAGTCGTCCCTGGGGTAATGAGATAGTTTCTGTAGGTTTGTTCTCAAGTTGAATTCGTATGTAAGTCGAGACAGGTATATTTACCCTTACCTGTAATAGCCTTCATTTGTAAGTACAAGTCGAGTATCAGCGGTAGCTCAGGGACTGCCTGTGAGGCTGACTGACAATATACAGAGAATCCTCGCTGCATGCCCGGTACCATCCACAGGTCACATGAGTTATTTCTATAACCCCCTCAAGGACTCTACAAGGCATGCTGTCGCAGCCGAAACAATAAAATGCATATGAACTAGCACAAGCTCACACCATTAGAAGTTGGTGGATAGAAGAACCGATCCTAATCTTTCATATTCTATTATGACTTTACCCTGTTATATGTATATGTATAACTGATGGCAAAATTATCTAAACAATTTATTTCCCAGTAGTTAGCAGTCTCATGAGACATAGCAACAAGAATGATATCACTAGTACTGCATTCCTATTTGTCATGTTGGGGAGATTCAAATAAGAGTGAAAATAAAACTAAATAAAAGGGAATATTCTCTTTAAATAGATTGAATAACAACTTTTACTTTTAAGGAATGGAATATTTTTCTTTGGAACATTTTATATCTGAACAGAAAATAACCATTAATACATTTTTAGTATACAGAGAAGGAATTTCAATATTATAACTGTTTTAATAATATGCATACATCTAATTGAATAAGAAGTTTATCAACTTCACCTTTCTCTGATTTTGCTCTACAGAATAAACTTCTATAAGAGAAACAGAAGTAAAGTTGTACGTTGTGCCCAGTATGAAATTACTGGGTGCATATTAGGGTTTTAGAGTTTTTTTAAATTTCCATACATAGAAAGATAGTAATTAGGGGAGAATTACATTGCCTCAACTTTTTTATAATGGCATCATTGAAAATATTTTGAGTGATAAGATGCAAGCCAAACTTGTTTCTCACAAATATGTATATCAAAATATTAGTGTACCCATGATATTAGAATAACAGAATTATCACTCAACATAAAAGTAACAGTTTATAATTTGACCCAAATCTGCCAGGAGCTCAAAATATCCAAGTTAAAACAATCATCTAGAAAAGGAATAAGAATAATGGCTTAAAATACGCAGAAATCAATGACTAGTTGTTGAGTTTTTAACTGAAGTAAATATTTTTTCAGTGCTCTTTTTTTATGTTGCACTAAGTTAGATGCTGGCGATAAGACGATAAAGTTGAGATGAAGACTGTCCCTAACTTTAGAGACCTTCTTTTTTCACACAGAAGAAATGAAGCAACCTAGTGAACAAAGACATAAATGAGTTAGTTTCATCATGTGAGAAATGCCAGGATGTAAATAAAACTGAGTAGAAGGAAGAAAATGGATTAAGAGAATAATGATGACAAGTAGCCAGTTGTGAGGAGGTTGAGAATCAGTGCACTCCATGGTAGGGAAAGGCAATCATAGTAACTTAGAAGTTTGAACTCTCTTGTCATATCGAGTAAGGACAGATCACCCGTGTGGATGGAAATCTTGAATAACAGTAAGTGGTCAAAATCAAGTTTGTTGAAGATAGAGGAAACATTAAGCCATGCACCTGTCTAGGTAGCCTATGGAGAGATAATTTAACTCATTCTAATTCCAAAGACCATTTTTTGGTGAATTTGGTATAGGAAATTCAGCATTTTAGTAAGTTACTTTGGCTGTATAACTTGGTACTGGAGATAGCAAAGAAAAAAGCACAAGGGTCAGGGAGAAGATTCTGGCCCTGGTTCGTGTATCAGACAGTGGCTTAAGCAGTAGAGCGAGAGAGATGAGATAAGACTGTGAGAGAGGAGATTCCTGGTAACTTTTATATGAGAAGAAAAAATTAAAGCATCTATGACTTTAATTTTGAGCTCAGCTAAAGAGCTGATACGATCATTTTGTATGAAAAATATGTGAGAAAAAGATTTTAGGGTAGAATCAAGATTTTGACTGTAAAGTTTTAAGTCTCTGAGATGTCAAAGTTGACATATTAATTTGGGCATATAACCTAGAGAGCAGGATGTGATAGGGGAAACTTATATTTAGCATATATTCTTTTTAATTCAGAAGTCCTTACTATAAATACCATTTGTGTTGCCATATATTTCTGAATATCTATAAATTATATCTTTTTATTTCAATTTAAAGGTCACTATTATAAGTGTATTTTTAAAGCTATGCAAACAGATGTGATAGAGATGACATTACAAATTTATAAGAAGCAATTAATTGAAAGTCTATATTATATCCCCAAATAGGACGGGGTACTGTTTGGTACAAGGGGACTAGAATTCAATGAAGAGTAAACAGATGTGTAATGAGTTAAAAATGTGTATTGAAAATGGGCAGAATTATAATAAAGTTCTCTCTTTTCTGCAAATCCCAAGCCTTCCTTCTATTTAATTTAATAAAAATGGGAGGTTCTAAATATAGTCACCTTACAAAGGTTATGTCCTTGTATATATAAATTTTTTGACATATACACTTATATCATATATACACAAATTCAGAAGGTTCCAAAAAATGTATACACATTTTTAAAAAGAAAAAAACTATATTAAAATTGTAATACCCAAGTTACATTTGCCTACTGCAATTACATGTGATACGAGATACAATAAACGAGATAACAAAATTTACCAGTATATATTATTATAATTTTAATATAATTTTTCCATTCTTAAAATGTCCAATAATTTTTTGGCACCCTCTGTATACTTTTGATGGCAACCTTTATATATACGTGTGTGTGTGTGTGTGTGCGTGTGTGTGTGTATAAAGATTAAAGCACATTTAGACCTAGACTCACCCTAATCATTGCTGTACCTGCTTAGAGGAAAGGTTTTGTCAGTTATCACATATCACATACAGGTGTGCTATAATCCCTGCCATAAGTGCTTATGTGAACTGAGGATTCCCTAATCCAACCCCAAAATGCACACAGACCCTCCCTGACGTAGGGGGTAGTACTAGAAACGAATGTAGAGTTTGTCTAATGAAAGCATTTCATTACACAATTGAAGTAACTGAAGTCTGGAAAATAATTAAATTGCCAACAACAACAAACATGCTAGGGAACATTCTTGCTCTCAGTTTAGTGAAGTGTGTGAGACAATCTTATTCTCTTGGGCAAGTTAAATGCTAACTCTTAAAAAGTTGGAAACTTGTAGCATCAAATTTAATCAAACAAAAATACAATTTACTAAAGACTTGACAAATATTTACAAAGTAATTTATTTTTAAAATATAAAGAAAAGAGGCAAACTTTGGATCTAGGTTGGGATTGAATATTGACTCAGGTACTAATTTTGTGTGTTGTTTGGTGTATGTACAACTTAATATTTCTGAGCTTCAGCATTTGTGTAAAGAGGAGACCAAATCCCTATGACGGTTTTGGTGTCAGAAGAGATAATGTCAATGTTTAGCAGGCACATAATAAGAATGACTTCTTTGATGGACATGATTAGAGTCAATACACATGCTTCCTATGCTTTCCTTCTGAGTACTTCTGCTTAATCATCATATGAATCATTTGTGGGGACATCATCATCTCCCACATTTGACAGTTGCAGAAACTGAAGGTAGAAATGTAGACTAACTTACCCAAAGTCACCTGGCTACTAAGAAACAGAACAGGTGTACAAATCCAGGAGTATAAATCTCTAAGGCCTGCTCCTAATCACTCCATGATACTAATTGGAAGAGGTGAGTGCATTTAGGTGGGTCTGTTTAAGCAACCAGGCAGCACTGTTCAGGGTAAAATATTGTTTATGATCTTTACCACATACCATCTACTGGAAAAATAACACTTATATAAAAATGTCCAGTTAAATGAATGGTGATAAGAGTTTATATTCATTTTGTTAAATACAAGGCAAATTAAGAGTGAAAGGGGCAATTTGTAGTGATACAAAATGGGAGAATTCTATAACCTTCATATTGGTTTTAATTTATCAAATTTAAAGAAAACAACTATTTCACATTAATGGAGAAATAGGCAGTTAGCTTTCGATGTTACTTATAAAGAAAGCAATTGGACATCTGGTTATTAGCCGGGATTTAGAGGAGAAGAGCTCAGTGTCGTGATCTTAAAAGTAATGGGGGATCTAGGCTCCACCATAGCACAGACCAGGAGTGCTGATTTGAATAATCAGTGTGGGGGGCAGCGAGGTACAGAACAGAAATATACGTGAAGAATAAGTGTAGCTGAGACTGTCCAGGTGGGAGTCAAAGGGCATAAAATCCTCACGGAGGTGCACTCTGCTGGGTGAATCTTTAATGTTCTAACAGCTCCATGTCGCACACTTCCCCGGCATTGCGACTGTCTACAGGGTGGCAGACCCTGTCTCCAAGGTACACACAAGCTGCCGGGCTGCTCACGCGGGTCGTGTAGTTCTTGTAGCTCAGAGAGGGAAATGGACTTCTGTAAACCTTTGTTGGTCCATTTGTAATGGTGAAACTGGAATTGCAAGATTTTTATGAAGAGTTTTATTAATGCATATTTATAATGATAAAAATATTTCCCTCATACTCTTAGTTGTCAGAGTTATTGTTTGCTATAGACTTGATGTTGCATACCTCTAAAATTCATATGTTGAAGTCTAGTGATGGTATTAAGAGGTGGAGGCTTGGTGCATGATTATGTCATGAGGCTGGAGCTCTCATGAATGAGATTAGCATCTATATAAAAGAAAGAAGAGATCAGAACTCTCCCTTTCCACCATGTGAGGGCATAGAGACAGGTGCTGTCTGTGAACCAGTAAGTGGGCCCACACCAGACACTGAACCTGCCTGCACTAGATTTTGGACTTTCCAGACTCTACAACTGTGAAAAATAAATGTTGATAGTTTGTAAACCATGCATTTTATGGCATTTTGTTATAACAGCCCAACAGAATATGGTGCTGTTGTATTATTCTTAAAGACAAATTACAAATTTCAAACATTTTCAACAGCATGTTGACACAGAATACAGAATTAACATGATATATCAATACATATTTGTTGGATGTCAATTGATATAGTCAATGAACATCATGCAATGCCCAAGTCTCTGAACAAAAACAGTGTCCTCTAGAACGATGTATTCCATGGAGCAGCCCCTCTGTGGAACACATTGGCTAGATCAACATCTGGAACAATCCTGTACAGCCAGATCTAAGCGTACCCCCTTTATTAAAAACTCTCCATCTCACAGTTATGGCCGATGGGGTGTCTATCTCTACTAAAGCCTCTTTTAAGCTCCTACCTTAAACTCCATCTCCATGAAATATAAAATTCAGTTTAAGGAAATGGGAAAAGCAAAAATGTCTGTCCTATCCACACACTGCACTAGAAAATACATGTCTTTTGATTCAGAAGTGTTAATGCAGTCTAAAATTCCTCACACAATAGATCATGCATTTTATTAAATCTTTTATTTGTCAATATGCTTATTCTTTTTAATTGTTTAAGTAATAGTCTTCCATTTACACATGATAAATCCTAATTATATAAAATTAAGAATTGGTCCATTTTAAGCCACAGGTAATTATAAAAAGAAAAACAAACATTTTAAAGGTCAAGGAAACAGCCATCTGCTTAACAACCTGGCCATCTGTGAAAGATAATTCAAGGCCAGTTGAAAACTCTGAGGGCCCTAACTGTCACCCAGAAATATGTCTTATATGTGATTCTGTATCTGAACTCAGGGTATAAGGCACAGACTGTATGAGCATTAAAATCATCCATTTTAATTTTTAGAGCAATTTAGATTTGCCTTATTAATTACAGGTGATGTCCAGTTTTTCATAATTAAATTACTATGAAGAAGCATCATAATTTTGAAAAAAATAATATTAATATGCACATTCATTATGATTAAGAACGATACTCTGATATTTTGTTGAAGCTGCACATTTATAAAAGTATACACATCTCTTATGTGTAGTTCTATCTTTTAATTTGTATTTAAAACATATATTAGTATACGATATTTTTAAATGCATACATAGGTAAATTGAGTTAGACCAATAAGATAATAAAATGTACATATCCTATTCATTTTCTCTGCAGTACAATATTTCAGACAAAATAAATGTTTAACCTCCTAAATGCAATATAGATATATGTGTGTGTGTGAGAAAATACCAATTTTCAGTGGATAAACTTGAAATTATTATGTTGAAACATCTTTAAGATTTCCTAATCAAAAGTAATGTGCAGTCTTCCATTGTATATCTCTGTTCTTATATATCTTAGTAAATGTTTAATTTAAATAATATAATTTTCTTTAGGTGTCTCAAATTTATTCTCAGCATTTGTAACTTTTCTTCAAGTCCTGAAAATGTCTTTTGTCTCCCATTACTTGCTACTTTTTATAGAATATTTGTGGTAAATTTGAGTGTGAATTATTCTCATAAAAATAACCTTACTGAATTACCTTATTGTTGCTGCTAGTTCCTAGGTCAATCAGAGATTTTTAAAAGTAAAATCACATGATCTGAAAGTGTTCTTCAATGATAAATATTAAGCACCACATCTGCACAAGATACAGGTCTTACCACTGGGGATGCAGAAGTCAGCAGGAGTTGAGGGTCTTCCCAGGGAGTTTGACTTGTACGGAATAACTTAAGAAAGCAATGAATACTTTTATCATAACATATGGAAAATTATCACTTTTAAAATATTGAGATTTATAATCCAATAATAAATTTCAAGATTTTCTTTTCTGGTCTTTTTTCCAGTAAGTATAGTATCACGTTTCATGTCAACATTTGCTTCAAAACCAACTTTGGGTCTTCTTTAGGAAATCTTTCACAAACTGGGTGTGGTGGCAGGTGCCTGTACTCAGGAGGCTGAGGCAAGAGACTCACTCAAGCCCAAGAGTTCGCGGTTGCTGTGAGCTATGATGCCATAGCACTCTACCTAGGACAACTGAGTGAGATCTGTCTCAAAAAAGAAAGAAAGAAAAGAAATCTTTTGATATTCCAAGGTGTAAAACTTTCAGTTATCATTTTCTAATTTGTGTTTTCAAGATGGTTTGTTCATTGTTTAACTTTTTAAATCTAAGACTACATCTCATAAGATGTTGACCTTTGAAGATAGAGTTCATTGCTGAGTACATATATTTCATGTCATTTTCTTTCTAGTTCCATTTCTTTCAACTTTCTATTTTTTCCTAACTGACCTGCAAGCAACCTTTGTTTTCTAGTCAAAATTTTGCCTGTTTATGGACTCTCTATTCTATTACATTGATTAATCCTGACTCAATGGCATAATATCAGCATTAATATTGCTTCGTCCTAAGTCCTGGCATTATGAATGACAAGTCACCCTTGTAAGCCTCTTTGAAAAATGAGCTCCACATAGGATTTTGTTGTGGAACCTATACATGCTCTATTAACTATATTAAAATATGGGAACAATCTTTAGGTTCAAGTTATCAAGATTTCCGTTCATAGTATGATATAGATCTGTCTTTAGTTATGTGTATTATAACTAAGTAAAGGTTTCAATTATTTTTCTTATAAAAAATCTGTTTTAAGTTTGCTTAACAAGTAAAATGAGAAAAAATGTAGCTCTGAAGCTATAATTTTATTTTAACTATATATTGGTTATTCTGAGTTTGTGGAAATTGTTGAATGTTTATATGGCAGGTGGGTATTCATAAAGAGTTGGCTTAAATACACTCTTTTATTTTCACTAGATTTTTCCTTGAAAATCATAAACAAAATCATCCTTTCTCTGAAAACTAGTACAAGTACCCCAGAAGTTACAGAAAGTGTTGTTTATTCATTCATTAATTTATTTTTATATTTATTTCATCGTTCATTTATGAAGTAGTCATTTACTAAGAAAGTGCAACGTATTTAACATCATACACATATGTAATAAGTAATGGTACTAAGACATATATATTGTCATACTGAAATTTTATTTATTTTTCTTGCTCTTAAAATATATTCTGCTCATATCTTTTAATAAGTTTTTAAAAAATTAATATGGGTATAAATCCGTTTAAATGATTAAAGATGAAGTTTCTAGTAATGTATATGTCATCTCTGTTCTAAAAAGGAGATAATGTGTGGAGTTTAGATTCGTAAATATACACACGTGTGTTCGTGTGTGTGCGTCTATACACATGTAAGATACATGTGTGTGAAACAAGGAACAAAGTAAAATTTTCGTAAGAAAAAATATATTGATTGGTTTAATGTAACCACGTCAGATTGTATAATAATAAAAAAAATTAGCACACTGTACCCCACATATGCATGAATATACTCATGATCTATGTGTCTTTGACTTAATAAAAACAAAAGACCAAAAAAAAAAAGGAAAGAAAAAATATATTAAGAAAATAAAAATTGACTTCCACCTGACTGTAAAATATGGAAATATTTAGGAGAAAGTTACTTTAAGAAAGAAAAAAATCAGGTGCTGCATTTGGGAATACATAGGCATGTATTTACTTAATTTTGCATTATTATGAAAACTTTATGAGCTTGATGAACAAATATATAGGCATATTGTAAATGAAAAACTCAAGCTCTTTGTACAACAACAAAAACCCTCACAAATATCAGCTGACAAAGCCTGTTTATGACCTAGAAATGACACTGCCACAAGTGATTAAGACCTGCAGGTAAGACCCGTCCGTGCCTGTAATTTGAAACTTGCTTGAGCATCAGATACCTTTTATGTGTGTAGAATAGCCAGGAAAGTAATTGCTTCTACTTATAGCAAAAGCAAGTTCAGCATTTTGAGTATATTTTTTTCTTTCCCTAACTGAAGTACATTTTATCTCTACTCAGCTGAGGCAAATGAAAGGGAAAAAAAAAAAATAGCAGAGGTTTGACTCAGCATTTGTGCTTAGATTCATTAGTGAACTGGAAAGGGGAAAACTTTAAACCCTCTCCTCGACAGTGTACTTAAATATTCAAATGATATCAAACAGAAATATTTCCAAAGCGTGCTAAAGTTAATAGATGAAAAGGAATCTTTATTAAGCTAAATTCTTCCTGACATTAATGCAGTGGTTTATAGGAAGATACTCTACTTCTCATAGAATTTAGTAATGTTCGGGAAAATGTTTAATCACCTAGGAAGCATTTTAGAAAATACTCTTCCTAGGACTTTCCCCCGAAGATTATGTTTTAATTAGTCTGTTATATAGGCTGGCATTATATTTCTAAGAGCTGCCAATGCATTTCTCACACGTAGCCAAATATCAGAACTACTGTTCTAATGCAGCTCCCACTGCTCCAACTTAATTTTGGAAGTCATTAATTCTTTAGGACACTAGGGTATTAGAGTCAGCTTTAGATTATCTGAACTCACATGCCTAATCCCTGATAATAAATATGTAAAAAAGCATTTGTCTTTGGCTTTCGAATTTGAGATTTATATTCAAGCAGAGACATGCTAAGGAGTGTAAAACCAATCATGTGATCGATCTAATTCCATTCCTGATTTAGCCTGACTGTCAGCAGTTCAAAACACATTGTGATGACAAAAAGAGACAGGAAGCCTTAGGTCATCTATAAAAATGTTCTAAGGGATAAGCCCTATTAAGCATCCTTACCGCCTGATGAGTGGCACTTTCTCTCTCATTCTGGGGAAAACGGAGACAGCAGGAGAACAATCACAACTCTACCCATGACGCAGAGGTATAATTGCCCATCTTTATGTTCTCTCTAGTCTTCAGTCAAAGACAGCTGGCTACAGGAAGGTGTTAAATGAATCTCAAATTCTGGATATTGTAAAAGTGGAAATAGCATCCCAGCTTTTGCTGAGAAGCATTAAAAGAATATTGTAGAAGAGAAGACACACTCTCACTTTCATAATATGATAAAGGCTTAAAAAACAAGGGGGAGGACATCTTCCTCTAAACGTAACTCAACGGATTAGAACAGCTGACATTTCTTGAATGCTTCTGTGTTAGAGCAAAACAGATATTTATTGTTTGTCTTCTCTGAACCCATCTTTATACACAAATGAAATGCAGATAACAGATACATATGTTTTTAAGAAGCAAATTCTCCCTTCTCTCCAGCCATGTAATTTCATTAGCAACTGCCAACAATAGTACTGTGACACTCTGGAGACAAGGGTATGTCTAGGATCCAAGCCAGGACTCTCAGATTTATTCCCTGTATTTAGGGAACAGCAAGGTACATGTTAGTGGCTATTTCTTTGTCCTACACATTGCTGATTCCTAGGTATGTTCTTGACTATTTTGCAAATTTCTTTTTAACAAAATTTCCATCATTGTTCTATACATACTTGAACTGGAATTCTATTAGTTGAAACTCAAAAGATTTCTCAACACTAGTACTCTAAATATATCTTGCCTTTTATTATAATACTATATTTGGAAGTATGGCAGTACAAGAAAAAAGGATCCTGACTCTGCCATTTACTAGCTCCTTGACATCTCTCCTTCATTTTATTGGACTCATTTTTTTTTTAGAGACAGAGCGTCACTGTATCACCCTTGGTAGAGTGCCGTGATGTCATAGCTCATAGCAACCTCCAATTCCTGGGCTTAGGCGATTCTCTTGCCTCAGCCTCCCAAGTAGCTGGGACTATAGGTGCCCACTACAAGGCCTAGCTATTTTTTGTTGCAGTTTGGCCAGGGCCGGGTTTGAACCTGCCACCCTCAGCATATGGAGCTGGCACCCTACCCACTGAGCCACAGGCACTGCCCCATTCTTTGACTCATTTAGCTGCCATCTGTAAAATGCAGCCACATAACCCAATTTTCATGAACTGTTCTCATACTAGTCACAAACCTGACTGATCGGCCCAGCCAGAGTTCCTAGGTTTTTAAGCCCTATATGCTAGTTTAAACTCCCAAAAACATACACTGGGGAAGGAATACACTATTCAATAATTGGTGATGGGAAAATTAGATAGCCATATGCAAAAGAATAAAAGTAGATCATTATCTCTAACCATATACAAAAATTCAAGATGAATGAAATACTTAAATGTAAGACCTGAGTAGATATTCTAGAAGAAAATCTAAGAAAATTCTTCTGACCAATGTCAGAATTTATGAATTTAGTCCCCCCAAAATGTAATAAATACAAAAATAGATAAATGTGACTTAATTGAAATAAAAGGCTTCTGCACAGCAAAAGAAATAATCAAAAGACTAAAGACAACCTATAGAATATGAGGAAATACTTGCAAACTACATATATGACAAAGGACTAGTATGTAAAATAAGAAACCCAAATAATTCAGCTAGGAAAAGACAAACAATCCCATTAAAAAATGAGGAAGATTACTTGAACAGGAACATTTTCAAAAGAAAATTGCAAATGGCAAAAAAAAAAAAAAAGAAAGAAAGAAAAGAAAAAAGGGTCAATATCTCTAATCATCAGGGAAATACAAATTAAGACCCCATAGAAATACCATCTTACTACAATTACAATGACTATTATGGAAAATTTATAAAACAACAGAGGTTGGTGCAGATGCGGTGAAAAGGGATCACTTATTCACTGTGTTTGAGAATATAAATTAGCACAACCACTAAGGAAGTCAGTGTGGTGTTGTTTTCCATGAACTAAGAGTAGATCTACAATTTGATTCTGCAAATCCACTACTAGGTTTCCACCTATGGAAAACAAATCATCATTTTTTAAAGAAAACCTCTACTAGCATAATTCATAGTCATAAAGATGTGGAATCAGCCTATGTTCCTATCAACTTATGAGTGGAAAAGAAAAGAGGTTATATGGGGCAGCGCCTATGGCTCAAAGGAGTAGGGTGCCAACTCCATATGCTGGAGGTGGCAGGTCCAAACCCAGCCTTGCAAAAAAAAAAAAATAGGGTATACGTATTAATATTTACCAGTGGAATGGTAATACCATGGAAAACTTCTCATCAATAAGAAAGAATGAAATAAAGTCTCTTTGAGCATGTTGGATAGAACTGGAGGCCACCATTTTAAGTGTCTCCTATTAAAGGAACAGAAAAATAAACATAGGCTATTCTAATTTATAATGGGTGCTAAATTATGACTACACAAGGGCATGCAAAGTCATATAATGGACATCAGATACGTGCAAGGGAGGATTGTGGAAGCGGTAAAGCATAAAAATTACTACGGAGTATAATGTACACTACTTTGGTGATGGGTACACCAAAAGCCCACATGCTACCACGACACAATATATACATGTAACACAATTCAATATGCACCCCCTAAATCTACTGAGAAAAATATGCAAAAACCTATACTTATTGCATTGACTTCTGAATGCTGTAATTTTTGAAACTAAAATTGACAGGTTAAATAAGGAACATCAGCTTAAAGTTTCTAAAATATGTCATTTACTATAGTGAACAGAGTAACCTCAAAACACTTTAGACAGGAATCTTTAATATAGTAAAATTGTTTAAATATGTCATTTATCCATTAAGCTGTCAGACAACACTCCCACACACAATGAAATGCCGGCTTTTTGACAGAGCTGTGTGGGAAGAGCTCTGAACTGTAAAGGCTAAAATAAATGCCCTAAATATACGTTTCACAGAGGGAACTTTCAGTTAGTGCAAATGTATGGGATTAATGTAAATAAGATCTGTGTTAGAAAAGAACTGTTAGGAAAAAATATTAATAGCACTGTCTTATGTAATTTCTTTGTTAGTAAAATAATATACATATCTATATATGTGAGGAATAGATAACAGGAATATAGTAAGAATTAATGCAATTGAATAAAAACATAATGTAAAATTCAAATAAAAAAGGATGGCTGTGACTGAATTAATTGCATGGCAGGGGGATTATTTGACTTAAATGCCAACATAATTTTTTCTGATATACAGAAACACACATTTTAGTCATAATAAAACACATATTGCTTTGGTTGTGCATCATGTAATTTTTTCTTGACACCATTCAAAAGGTAATTTTTTTTTGAGAGAGTGCTGGTTCATTATTAAACACCAATTATACAAAATTAGCAAATTGTTTCAAATTATAATCTCTTGGACTTAACATACCAGTGATAACCAAGAGCAGCACAGTCAGTCCCACGGGCATCACCACAAACATGTCAGTTATATAAATTTGGAGAGCTCTGTGTCCACTATTCCCTTAAAGGGTTCATAATTCATGCCACAATTTTTCAAGGAAAATATGGTTGCCCTTTAACAGATTGAGGAACCAAGAGTCAAATGTTTAAATTTCCCGGGATTGCAGGACTTTTTAAAAAGATGATAATAGAGTTTAAGTCAGAGGCATCTCCTTTAATAGCTTACTGTTTTCACACTTAAAATAAACATACTTTTCCTCTGTTTGATATTTATGTAAGGGTTTAAAAGAAACTAAAAATTTATTTTAGGTATAACATTGGAGTATCTTAATTACAGCCTTAAATATTTTGCCTACTTTCTCTAGACCTCAGTTTTCTTACCTATAAAATAAAGAAAATGCTGTATGTGTCCTTGACTTAAATATATTCTACATTTCCCCTATGATCTATGTTGGGCAAAATTTCTGTTCTGTCAATCATTTTGTGAAAAAATTATCATGTTCTTTGCTACTGCTATGGTTAATGAAGATCTCAGAGTTTGAGTATTCCACTATAACAGTTATGGAAAAATGTATGGCACAATATATTGTTATTTATATATACGTGTAGATGCACATAGTCATATATGATATTAATTATATTGCATTATATTATAAGAGATCAAATCAGG
Source organism: Galago senegalensis (assembly GCA_963575145.1). NCBI lineage: Eukaryota > Metazoa > Chordata > Mammalia > Primates > Galagidae > Galago > Galago senegalensis. The sequence goes on along the minus strand of CAUYTI010162667.1, from coordinate 76,712 downwards.
TTGTGAAATAGATTGTGACTGATGAGAAATAAAATGTATTATAATGGTTTTTCTGAGGCCATATTTGAACAGACTGTGATGAAGTGAGGTGACACCCTGAAAAAGAACTGGGGATGTCATCAAAGCTTAGGAAAAACAAACAAATTAAAAAGTCTACAAGAAGGATGATCTTCTATCTTAGGATCAGAATAAAAACACATGTGACTATGTTAGAATGAACATCTGGAGGGATAACAACTTTTCTTTACAGAAATCATCCAAATTAGTACCAATAGTTCTTTCAGTCTTATATTGAAATAAACTCCCGTTTGTGTTCTTCTTTCCACCGATATTCAATTTCAGTCAGTTGTCTGTGGATTAGCAATAGGAGTGTGCTCTATAGCCAGTCTGTTCCAGAACCTTCCAGTGCATTATAATCATATTCAGAACAAAATCTGATTTTCTTACTATGGTCTGAAGGCCTCCTCATGTCTCCCTGCTATAAGAATTGGTGACAGGTAGGTAATGAAGTATAAGGAAAACCAGAATCAGGGGAGGTGCTCAGGCCTTGACCTGAGTAAATGATGATGCCCTTTACTGAGTTGTGAAAGAACAAGAGACGTAACTTACAGTAGGGGAGTAGGGACGTAAGGTTACAGGCTGGATTGATTACATTGAAGTAACTAGCTGTAATCCAACTGGGCAGCAGTAGTGGTGAATAAAGGCAAGTGATAACAGGAGCAAACATTGTAGGAAAAGGGAGAATTCCTTGAAAACCTAGTACACTGGTGCATATGGTGCCGAAATAAAGATAGTGTATATGTATATATATACACATAATGCATATATATACGCACACACGTATTTATACACACAGAAGGTGCCAAAAATATGCACATATTTTAAGAAAGGGAAAAACCGTATTAAAATTGTAATACTCAAATCATGTTTGATTCTGCAATTCCAAGAGATACAAGATACAACATACATGATAACAAACATTATTGGTGTGTATTGAGTGTTACAATTTTAATACAGTATTTCCTTTCTTAAAATGTTTACACGTTTTTGGCACCCTGTGTGTCTGTATGTGTCTATGTGTGCCTGTGTGTCTGTGTGTCTCTGTGTGTGTGTCTGTGTGTGTTTGTGTCTGTGTGTGTCTGTATGTCTGTGTGTCTGTGTGTGCCTGTGTGTCTGTGTGTGTCTCTGTGTGCCTGTGTGTCTCTGTGTGTCTGTGTGTCTCTGTGTGTCTGTGTGTGTTTGTGTCTCTGTGTGTCTGTGTCTCTGTGTCTGTGTGTGCCTGTGTGTACATGTCTGTGTGTCTGTGTGTGCCTGTGTGTCTGTGTGTGTACATGTCTGTGTGTCTGTGTGTGCCTGTGTGTCTGTGTGTGTCTGTGTGTGTACATGTTTGTGTGTCTGTGTATGCCTGTGTGTCTGTGTGTGTCTGTGTGTGTACATGTCTGTGTGTCTGTGTGTGTTTGTGTCTGTGTGTGTCTGTGGGTGCCTGTGTGTCTGTGTGTGTACATGTCTGTGTGTCTGTATGTGTCTATGTGTGCCTGTGTGTCTGTGTGTCTGTGTGTGTTTGTGTCTGTGTGTGCCTGTGTGTCTGGGTGTCTGTGTGTTTGTGTCTGTGTGTGTCTGTGTGTGTGTGTGTCTGTGTCTGTGTCTGTGTGTTTGTGTGTATATCTGTGTGTCTGTGTGTGTCTGTGTGTCTTATTTACAGCCTTAAACACAGTGGGATTTACAGTCAAAGATAAAAATGGTGAAGAAGTGGCAGTGTGTTGTATGGGATTTATCTCATCTTTAGGTAACATAGGATGAAAACAGAACCCCCCCCAGACCACCCCCCACACCCACATAGGTAAGACCTTAAAAAAGAAAATAGTTTTGTGATAGGGAATAATCAGACATATTTAATAAAGCAAAACTTAAAGGGGTATTTAGGTAGTAAATGAAGTCCATTATTAGAATTTTAGTTAGAAAATAAGTTTCACAAACCAGGGGAACATTTATAAGGGGGGTGGTACGTTGGGGTGAAAGTGAGATACATAAAATTCTGTGGAGAGTCTTGAACACCTGCTAAATGGCACCAGGGGCCTGAGGGGCTGGGTGCTCAGGGACACAGTGTGGATCGCAGACGCCTCAGGAATCTGGTGCAGGGCTGGAGGAGGAGGGAGGGACAGGGGTGCTTTCCGAGAGAAGCTCCTGAAGCCCTAGATGCATTTCTGAACACGGCTTTCTCCGTTGTCCCCACCTCCCTTCAAGGTATAAAAAGCGATTTCTCCTTACTTCAGTTACCTTTTAATAACCAACGCTGTATGTGCTTTTAAGAGAAATTAACTAGAAAATGTTGAAAATGGAAATTAACATTGCAGCCAACATGGTATAAGATTCAGAAATAGAATAAATACATCTTTCAGTGTGAATGGACATCATATTTTTGTGTTTCTCTCCTTTATGTATTTGCTGTTACCATAGAAACTTTCTCTGTGGAGTCATATATCTATTTTAATCTTGTCAAGCGTTTCCCAAGGTAAAAATGATCAACATTTTAAAAAAGGATTTAATGGGAAAAAAATCATACAGCATTACAAAGGAACATCTAATTTAGAAAGTTATTCTGTCTGCAGCCGTGTTTGCATATTATACCGTGTGTCTGCTTTGTGGAAGCAACCTGCGCGCTCAGCGTCCACACGTCCCCTCAATAGAGCTCTGTTCTTTCTTTTCTCTAAATTATTTGTCACAAGGGATTCTTGACAAGTTAGTTTAATCTTCCTTTTGTGCTCTGTGTAGCAACACAGTGTAAAAAAAAGCATATATCTTGGATTCCTGTAACTTTTGTATAAATCCCAGTTTTATTTACTACCCATTTAAAATATGAATTCCAGTACCAGTAACCTCAACTATAAAAAGACAGTGATTGTAATATGTATTTCTTAATTGTGGGTGTTTGTGGCTTTATGAAATAAAATGAAATAGTATATTCAAAGTACCTGACACAGCACCTCAGAGAATTCTCACCACCTTAAAATCGATCATAGTTGGCAGTGAGGTCGAAGCCTGGTGGCACCAAATCCCTTCCTCTTCCACTTGCTAACTGTCTTCCCCTGTGTTTGATAGGACTCTGTCTCAATTTTCACATCAGTAAAACGTGTGTAGCAGGATAGACTTGGTGTCAGTGTTAAAAACATCAATTCTTTGACATTTAGATTTCATGAACAATGAGATGTCATAAACATAATACTGCCGATAGGAACCTTACCTAATAACTATGAATAAAGAAAAAGAAAGGAGGGAGGGAAGGAAGGAAAGAAAGAAGGAAGGAAGGAGGGGAGGAAGGACATAAGGAAGGAAAAAGGGAGAGAAGGAGGGAAGGAAGGAAAGAAAAAAGGAGGGAAGGAAGGAATGAAGGGGGAAAGAGAAAGAGAGAGGGAGAGAGAAAGAAAGTTGGAGGGAGAGAAAGAGAGAAGAGGAGGAAGGGAGAGTGGGAAAGATAAACATTTTACTTATGTGGGATAAAAATATATGTATGATTATTTTAACAGCTTTTCAAAATATACTGACCTTAAAAAACCCAGATTAAGTATATAGAGCAATATGCCAAAGGCTGACGAGAACCCCAAAACACACGACATTGAATCATGTTCTGAATGAAGATATTAGGAATGGCAGCTGGCCGTTCATTTGTAAATCATCAAATGACACTAACTTGAATATTCCTGGCAATGCATTGGGAGACCTAGCATTATTGTTAAGATAGGATCTGAAAATTACTGGTGATCTGTCAAATGAGAAATGAAATTTTGAAGGGACAATTTTAAAGGCAGTACTTCTCTTAGAAAGTAAGTAACAAATATAATGAGAGGGGGAGAACGCTGCAGCCAAAAGCTTGGACATAACACAGAATTGGAGTGAAACTTCGACCAGGGCGGGTGCTGTGGAACGCATTGCTTTATCTATAATTTTTAGAATTTTTCAGAAGTAATAAACTATCAGTGGATCATTGAACATGTAGTTGTTCTGTGACTTAATTAGACTTAATGATGCTTGAACATGTTACTGTCTAGGCTGGATGGAAACAAAGATAAGAATAGAAAGGCTCAGATGTCAAGAAAAAATTCAAACCACCATGTAACTCAGTCCGGCAGTCCTGAAAGTCAGGGATGTCCGGATGGGAAATGTTTCTCTGCCAGCCTGGGTCTTTGATTTCTTCACCGAGAGCTTCAAAAACCATTTTAAAAATACAATAAGGCACTCAATAGTAAAAGAGAAAATATTATTTGCCATATGTTATGAACACTAAATTAAAAGACTCATGACAAGATTTGTGTTGATTTTAAGTGTTTGTTTGTTTTTCTGTTTAAAGATTGGGAGGAAAAAAATGCAATACTCACTCTCCCCTTTGGAAACATAGCATCACATAAGGTTTCTCTTTGCTGTTCACTTTCCCCTTTCCAGGACCAGAACGATGATAATATATAATGAAATGTTGATTCAGTAAAAATTTCCTTAAAGAAGGAAGGAAAGTGTCTTAGTCCGTTTACATTGCTACAAAAGGTTACGGGCGGCTGGGTGACTTGAAAGAAAGTAGGTGTCTTGGGCCCATTGCACAAGAGCAGGGCACCAACGCCTGCGTCTGGTGAGAGCCTCGGACTGCTTCTACTCACAGTGAGAGGAAAAAGGATGCCTGTGTGTGCAGGGGTCCCACAGAGATGGAGGATGCAAACAAAAGTCGGGGGAGGGGTATCAGGCTCTAAACAATTAGCTGTTGGGAACTTATAGCAGGAACTCAGAGAGTATGAACTCCTTTAGCCCCAGCCCCTTTCCCCAGCCAGACATTCACCTCCTCATGAGGGATCCGGCCTCATAACACAAACAACGTTCATTAAGTCCCACCTCCAACACTGGGAATCAAATTTAAACATAAGATTTGGAGGGAGTAAGCATCCAATCTGTAGCAAAGAGAAATAATTTTTCAAAAGAAAAGAAAGGAAAAGGAAAGGAAGGAAGGGAGGGAAGGAAGGAAAAAGGCAGGAAGGAAAGAAAGAAGGAAGGAAGGGAGAGAGGGAGGGAGGGAGGGAGGGAGGGAGAATGCACTGATTACTCTTTTTGAACAGAACAAATTCTGTTTTTCTGACTTTCAGTACAGCTGGGATATAGTGTCAATATATTTTCACTTATTTTAAATTCAACCCAGACCTAGGAAATATCTTTGCTATGAAACACTGAAAAAATTATTTAATTTTGCTGTTCCAAATTTCTTCATCTCTCATGTAAACTATAGGAGTGTATAAATAATAATAGCTACAGCAAAGCAATACATTTTTGTTTTAAAGAAAATAAAATATGGGGTGAACATATAGTCAAGTCATTTGAGGGAGCTTGTATTGAAAGCTGTAGTTATAATCGATTCATAGAAAAATTAAAGCAAAAATAATTAATTTTTAAGAAAAGGAATGGAGTGATGACAGCAAGAGGGCAGAGCCTGCAGATTCTATTCTGGGGCTACTGAAGAATGCAAATAGCTCTGGGTCAGCTCAGAAGTCAAGTTATAGTGAAGCAACATAGGGGAGAATGAGAGAAAAGAGAATAACCACATATAAAGGTTAGAAAAGAAATTGCACTGTGCTCACATCATCCCATCCTCCTCGCTCTCACATCTCAGCAGTATGAAGAGACTTCCAGAACTGTGAGTTCCTCTTGCAGGGAGGAGGGGAGCAGGGTGTGCAGCCAGCTTCCCCAGGATTCTGGGCACCACTTTGGTTTCACGTCATCCATTTCGCTGGTAGTGAGCAGCAGCCTAGCTACAATGCGGGAGGATGAGTAAGAACAGAGCAAGAGGGTGGGGCTATCAGCACCAGCCAGAAGGCAAATGCCATTGCAGTCCCAAACGGTCTGTTCTGCAAAAGGCCCCCAGCCTTCACCTTTGAGGACCTTTGTAGCCATAGCCATTACTGACAGGGGCTACCTCCCCCCAACTGAAACCCACTCCCTTCTTTCCTGCACATTCACATGGCCAACCCTGGAGTGCAGTCACCCTTGGTCCAAATCGCAGCCATGCACCCCCTTGGCCAGCACCCACACCTCAGAAAATGATGTACCTGCCTCATCATTGATGTGACAGGAATAAACCAGCTCTGAACAGCAGCAGCAGCATCACCTAGTTGCTAGTGTGACCCAGACACAAGGCTGTGGTTTCTCTGTGCTTTCCTATGCTCCTAATGCTGGCTCTTCATCCCCTCTGCACATGCCCTTGATCAGACACTGGGCCAGCACCGCTGCAGAGCATCCACAAGCAGGGCCAGCACCAGGACCAGCACCAGGACCAGCACCTCTTTTGCTATGACTCCCCTCTACTGGGAAATAGAAGTCAGGGGTGTAGCAGCTTTTAGGAGCAGGGCACCCAAGCGCCCTCCCATGGACACCTGCTGTCTTGGCCAGTGTGGGACCCTACACAGTTTGCTGCACAGGAACAAGTTACAGTGCTGTCCCCAGATCTGTAATCAGTACATCTCACCCAGGCTGGAGGGAGGGGACATGGTGGTCAGGGGGTGCAAGATAAGTTCTGGAAGTCTAACGTACAACAATGTGGCTGTAATCAGTGGTATTGTTTTGTATATATGAAATTTGAAATTTGCTAAAATCTTAAGTATTCTTACCACCACGAACTGAAAAACAAAAAAGAAGATAACCCTGGGAGCTGCTGGGTGTTAATATGCGTGCTCATGGTGAGTAGGGCACGAGGCACAGGCACATCCCACCCTCACGGTGCCCCAGTTAAATAGATGCGATCTTTATCTTCAATTATACCTCAAGGAAGTTGGATAAAACAAAAAGAGAGAGAGTGAGAAGAAAATGTTTCCTCCAGAGAACCTCGCCTAAGGGGAGCAACTATGGCCGAGCAGAGAGCTTTGTGCTGGGCTGGTTGGCAGTGAAGGCAGGTGCTTAAACGCGATGGGTTTCAGGAGTGTAATTATCCTATACCAGGAGGCCTCCTAAACCATCAGGAGAAGACAGTGTTTTTCATACAGTAATAAAGCCTGAGTGAAATTTTCATACAAGCACGTGAAACTAGAAAATTGATAGTGTCTTCCAAAGCACCATGTCAGAATGTGGCAGGAGACAATAGTCACAGGGTTATTTCTTAACATTAAGCAAAAACCACAGTAAAACTCGTTCCCTGAAACCGTTATCATAGGAATTTAGAATGTTGTCATTATGTAATTTTCTGGTGAAACTCTATCAACTCTAATATTCTACACTTGGGCTAGGACGGGGAGATTTTAATATTCTTCATGCAGAGAATTAAACTCAATTGTGTTTTTTGCCTTTTAAACTGAATGCTGCCAAAAACACGAGCAATATTGTTTAATATATTTTGCATTGCTCCACACAAAACTACGTGTGCTGATATTTTTTCATTGCTTTTAATGCTATTTTTGTTACTTTTCTGTTTAAAGATACATCTTGCTTTTTCTAATGTGCTATAAGGAAAGCCTGGAGAAAAATCCATCTCTTGCCTGTGCCATCTCTGATTTCTCCATGAACATTAATACCATTGACAGTTTTGCCCCTTACAAACGTTTATATGGGAATGTGAGGATAGGAGGCACATGAGGTTCAACATGAACTAAAGACCCATGTCGCTGTGTTATTACAATCTGCCGTCTGCCCACGATGACCATAAGGCAGTTTGGGGGAATTCTACTGTAATCCATTCTTTGCATATTAAAAAAAAACCTCAGAAAGTTTCTACAAACAAGAAAAATTTTGTGTTGGTGAACTTTGTAGTTGGTGACTCTGCCTTGTCCTTTGATGGATGAGAGGGTGGTAATATATGGCTAATGAAGCAATCATGAAAAAAATCAGCTTAATACAACTTGCAAAGTTTTTATACCTTTCAGCACTGTTTTGCTGTTATCATTCAAATCCATTCCACTGAGGGTATGATGTGCTTTTTCTATAGTGTTTACATCTCTTAAACACAAACATCCAACCAATGCCCTCTATTTGTTCATCCAGAGGAAATACGATTAAAGGATTTATGGAACGTTGGGCTGTGTTCAGATTTATCACGACGTAAATGGGTGTCACGGTTGGGTAGGGCACAGGGAATGATGACATTCTAAGGTTTTCAGAACTTTAGGACACTTTAATAAGACACTAAAAATATTATATTTATTCCATAGTAAGTCCTTTTTCTAGTCCCCCAACTAACACATCCATATGTTCCATGAAATCCTCAATATTCAGATTTCAGTGGGAAACTAATGTGAGGTGAGATAAGAAGACAATTCTTTCTTTAAGTGACAAAATCTAAGTGAAATATGCATTCCAAATGCAATGCATTAAAACAAAGACTTAAATGTTCCTTTTTCCCTTTATTTTCTTCTGCAGAAATATTAATGTACACATTTCTTCCTGATAATCCACAGCATGTAAAAATGAAGTAATATAGTAGGCTTTTGTCACTGATACAGCTATTGTGTCTGTTCGACCATCTTCTCCCTGCCAATCTGAGGTTCAAGAAACCAAAATGCAATATAAAATATTTCAAACATTTACTTGTTTAGAATAAGAAAAAAGAGTGGTTACTGGATGGAACAAGTAATCAGGTAAAATGTATCTAACCAGCAGTTTTCGTCCCATTTTAGGCTTAGATTTTTCAGTTTGTCATTATGCTGCCTTATTTCGTAACCACAAAATGATACAGAAATGGCGGAGTTTGAATTGTGACATGAGAATGTTCAAATGTCTCTGCCTTCTTTAATCTTAAGAGTGAGTGAACCTTTTCCAGAATCCTCCTAAAACACTTCCCCTCCTGCCTCATTGGTCAGAGTAAATGGGACTTCCTGGTGCAGGACAGAAAGAACCCAGGTTCTTTCTTTGCTGATTACCATGCAGATCACAATCATCCAGGGAAAATTACAGGAAGTACAGAGAGTCAGAACCTGAGTCCAGAAGTTCTAAGTATGTTTTAGAGTGGGTTTCGGGAATTATCATCTGTTTTAAAGTCTCTATATGTCAATCTAAAGCAAGTAAGCCACTTAGGCTAATTAGAATTTCTCTGAAATGGTTATTGTACCTCCCCTCTTGAGGGATTCACACTATAGGAATCCTGGGTTCTCCGAAGGAAAATGGAGACACTTAGACAAAAAAAATCTCCTTAGTGCTATCAAGGAGAATAGAGAATGTGAAACATGACTTTGGGGAAAATAAGCCGAGAGCCTGAACAAATATTTTAAATGGAATTAAAAAAATAAAACAGAGAAGAGATGTGGTAAAGGATTCTTCACTGAGACGTCAGGGAGCACATGAGCTGAGAACAACCATGGAAATATTTAGGAAAGAATGCTCAATAATCAAATGTTCTGGTTATAAAGCCCTGGAGCAAATTGGTAGTTGAGTCAGAGTATATAAACCTCCCAAACTTTATCCCAAAAAAAACACATGCCCCAGGGCGGCATCCGTGGCTCAAAGGAGTAAGGCACCAGCCCCATATGCTGGAGGTGGCGGGTTCAAACCTAGCCCTGGCCAAAAACTGCAAAAAACCCCAACAAGAACAACAACAAATACACATGCCCCACGGCAAGTACTAGGCTAGCCATTCCTTCAGTTATTCCTTCCATTCTAAGCATCACAAGTAGCAAGAGGGACAATTACCTAGAGTCTCACATAATTTCTGATTTGTTTCATGCTACCTTGTAAATCAACTGAAAATTAAAATACCTAAACTATGATCCACAAAATGACCTTTGTCATTTTCTTTTTATTGTTTTGTCACAGTTGTTTTTATCATCAGAGTACATCCAGCCATAGAAGTACTCAAGAATTGCTTTATATTTATGTAGCATAGTATTAACTGATTTCAAGTGTACAATTCAAAAACATTCAATACAGTGTCAAATTTGTGCAGCCATCAGCACAATCCACTTCAGAACACTTTCCTTATTCCAAAAGGAACCCCTCAGACCTTAGACATCAACCTTTCTCATGTTGGTAACCTTTAATCTTCCATCTCTATAGATTTGGGCACTCCGATACTTCATATTAAGAGAATCAGGCAATATGCAGTCCTTTGTTAATGACCTCTTTTACTTAGCATCATAATTTCCAATCTCATACGTTTAAACTATATATTATTATGAACATTTCTAGTTTTACTCTACTTTTATTCTGTACTATGCTGATTTTATATGTCACACAAACATAATTTTGGTTATCGTTTATTGATTTACCACTTTGGACTAAGGAAATTTGCCTAAATTTCTATCTTCTGTCTCCTTTTCCTTTAGTTAAGTATGTAAAGGATCATTCCTCTGCTTTCATCTAATAAAAATAAAATAATTAGTAACCTTTTCATATAATCTTCTAACTCTTCCTTTATATGACCTACCCAAGCCACATTTTAATGCTTATTATTAAAAGTGAGTCTTAATTCCACAAGAAATATATATTTAACGATCAAACTTTATGTTAATATCTCTTTGGCCATCTGTTTGGGTGCAGTGCAATTCCTATAGACACAGAAAAAAAGTCAAATGGAAATAAAATCTCTTGTGATTTTACATGTTAATAAGTACCACTATTCATGAAAATCAGTTTGAATCATTAAAAAAGAAGGCTAGTTTTTTTTTTTTTTTTTTGGTATCTTAAACACATCACTCTGTTGTTTCTGACAAAAATCATTGGTCTTGAAATATGTGGAGCTAATTTTTTGCAGTTTTTTGCCCGGGGCTGGTTTGAACCCACCACCATTGGCATATGGGGCCAGCCCCCTCCTCCTTTGAGCTACAGGCACCATCCTAATTTTGTATTCTTTTTGGTTAAGTGTCTTGGTCTCTTTGCCTGGATCATCCTGCACTCTCCTCTTTGTTATTTAAAGTCAAGTGATTTTACAGAATAAATTTCAATGTTGGTTGATTTGGTTATATTTTCCAAGTAGGCAGTATATTGTTTCAATACATAGTTTCAAAACTCTTCTTATTTTTTACTTCTAGTCAAGTTTTCTTGAATTGCAGTATTTAAAAATTTATTAAGTAGTGCTCCATTGGTTGTTTATTTGTTTTCTTTCTTTAGGTACTCCATTTTTAACTATATTTGACTATCTTCAAAAATTTTTATTTTTTTTGAAAGTTTTCTCAGTTTTTTTATTTATTCCTTTTTATTTTTCATGTGTCCTCTTTCTCTTCAACCCCTTTGATTGTTTTTATTCACTATCATATTTCTTCTTTCTTGTTCTCTTTCTGATATAACTTCTTATATATCAAATTCATTTCTGGTATCTATTTCCTCAATTCTAAACTTTATAATTCAGATAAGACTTTTTATTTGATATTATATTCTTATATTTTTAATTTGAGTTAGATATTGAAACATTGAGTTATAATATTTGAGTTACATAACTCCAAATTTAAAAGTATTTGTTGCTAATGGTACAATTTGAGCTTGCAAGAGAATATTAAAATTTTGAAGAATCTGTATCTTCTACCTCAAGTTAGAGCATTTCCTAATATTTCAAGTGTTTTCTGGTGAGATCAGTATTAATACTACTATGAATTTTTGATGTTGATAATGACATTTGTCAGCATTTGGAAGATCTGCATCACTCAGTGAGTGAATATGTTTCAAATGACCCCTACATGATTTTATAAAATGGAACAAGGGTAAATTTCTATTCAAATGGCAAGATAAACCCATGGATTTTAATACAGCTGACTATAAAAAGTTCATTTATATACGTGACATGAACTACTTGTCAAGCATTCAATACAGCATCAAAAAAGAATACTCACCACGATCTGGGAGGCTGTTATAAACACACACAAATGGCTACATTTCCTTCATGTACATTAACTGTAATGACATTTTGCTACAGATGGAATGCAAGAGCAGATATGACAATCTGGCAATTTTCTGTCAAGGCAGGCATTAAAAAGACTTGCACAATCCGACAGTGACATTCTGCTCAGTAATGTTTTTTTCATTTTAGAAAATTGTAGTCATTTTTACCAAAAAAAAATGCAAAATGACATCCATTATTGTCAATTCCAAGCATAAAAATGATTTCTATTTATTTATCAAAATAATTAGAGAAATAAGAAAACAAAAAGGCCTAATTCTCCCCATTAAAAATAAGAGAAGACTTTGTCCCCTCCCTTTTCTTAGATCATTTCCTTTAAGACAATCGTAGTGATTATAAATCCTTTCTGGGTTTCATTGACATACAAACTTTTTAAAAATCAAAATTAGTTTCCTGCCAGCTTTAAGATCCAGAAATGTCTTTTGGAAGTAGGCATCAGGAAATCATCTCTTTAAAATGTTACTGTCAAGGAAGAAGATAGCACCCCTATTTCCCAGTACCCCTGGAAGGGTAGGACCTTAACTTCAGTGGGTTCTGTACTCAAAGTTGCAAAAATGACATTGGGTCATAAAAATATAACATTTTTTTTATTGTATGATGCCAATTAGTTAATAATAAGATTATCTTATCATCATTATTATTATTATTTTGTAGTTTTGGCTAGGGCTGGGCTCGAACCCACCACACCCAGTATATGGGCCTGGTGCCCTACTCCTTGAGTCGTAGGCACCACTCCAGATGGTCTTATTAACTACCAAGTTAATTTAAGGTGGACCCTCTAAGACAAATTGTGCTGTCAAATGCTCTTATTTCACGACTAATTATTGTTTAACTGTCTTGAGAGCAGGTATACAATGAGTTGTACTTGCTTGACTGTATGGGGGGGGATATTTCTTTACTTGCATGCTCTGTGGTAGGCAGCATGTGCTGCTTAATGCTCTAGCCATGATAAAATTGTTCTTTCCTTCTGCTTTCGAAAGACTTTCTGAGTTGAAAGCAGATTTTGTTTTTAATCATATGCCCCTAACAAAAAAACTATATTTATGGAATTTAAATGCAATTTACCCCTATTTTTTATGAAATTAATGTTCCTAAATTTTAGGAAAAAGTATGTGGGGTAAGGGGAGGTAATGGTCAACGTTCCATTCTGTGATGCGAGAACATCCATTGTTTTTATCAATATTCAGAAGCATGGTTTCATATATTGTCAGACCTTCACTTCTCCTTCCTTCCGCCATTTTTATCTGAAAGTTTTATTCCCTTGGCACTCATAGTGCCTGTGCTTCTCATGTTGAATTTTATTTTCTTCAAAATGCATTCTCCTCAAAGGTAAATTTGGCTGTTGGATTTACTAGATTCTCAAATTTTCTTTGCCTTCACTTATGCTTTGAAGGGAGAAAAACCCCTGCCCATATCAGCTATACATCTTAAACTGGTCAACCCCATGATCAGCATTAGGACTTTGGAGTTTTCAGCATTCAGATTTATAAATTTCCCGATGCTTTGTTCCTCCTCCTTCAGCAGAGATGTGGATACCACCCAAATCTCATAACTGTTGACTCTGGAGGATAAACACAGTTAGTTGTCAGTATGTTACTTTGCTTGTCTTACCATCTTAGTCACTCTGATCTGGGATAAAAGAAGGGAAAATCAGAAAAATTAAAAATCTAGGCTGACACCACTACCATTTTCCCAAATATCCTCAAGTCTTTGGTTTGGTTTTATTAAGGAAATGGGTATAATTTTCCTCTGAAATTTATTAGTTATTTTATACCTCTCTCCTAACTTCACCTATAATACTCTTTGACTTTTTTTTTTCCCCAAAGCTGAGGCAACCCTGATATTTTTCTCTCTTATGACAAATGTGATTTGATACCTAAGGCCAGGAAACTTCCTTTTTATCAGTAATATATATTAAATATGTCACCCTATTATTTGCATCTCTTTGCTCTATTTAATGTTTTTCTCTTTTTCAGAATTCTTTTTTTTTTTTTTGAGACGGAGCCTCAGGCTATCTCTCTGGGTAGAGTGCCATGGCATCATGATCACAGCAACCTCCAACTCCTGGGCTCAAGAGAGTCTCTTGCCTCTGCCTCCCAAGTAGCTGGGACCACAGGTGCCCGCCACAACGCCTGGCCATTTTTTGGTTGCAGCCATCATTGTTGTTTGGCGGGCCGGGCTGGGGATTTGAACCCGCCACCTTAGGTGTATGTGGCTGGCGCCTTAGCCGCTTGAGCCACAGGCACCGAGCCTTTTTCAGAATTCTTAAAGTGATCTCCGTGTCACTGACGGTGGCTTCAGTGCTAATGATTTAATTATGAGAGTGTCTCTAACGCAGTATAAATCACTACAACTTTTTATACTTAATTTATTTTCTATAATTGCTCATTTGTTAACTTCAGATTTTTTATAATTTTAATATACTCGTTAATATCTGTGTTAACAGCTGTTAAAGAATATATTTTGTTTAAATTAAAATTCTGATTTTGAATAAATTTCAAAACTCTTATTTACCATATTAATTAAAGAGGGAACCAGTAAGAAGTTAGAACTGGTTGGAAGGAGATATCAGAACACACAGACATAGATAAACACACACCCACACAGACTGGCACAGAACATAAACGGTTAATGGTGTTAAAGTAAATTTATAAATAGATACAAAATTTGCCAGTGTGGACGGGGCAACAGTCAATTATATATACTGGCTATGATTACATTTCTAGAGACTAGAGTCATTTGCATTACACTCCATTTTCTACATAGATTTCTAAAATAATTCAAAGACAATGAAATACAGAAGGGCATAATAGACAAACCAGTCAATATTTTTTTTTCTGCTTTTGAAAGTTTTTGATATTTGGAAAAAGTTGAAATTATTTGCCTTTAAAAATATTCAAGATTAATGTGAGAGTACAAGTAATCGGGTTACACTGTTTGTGTTTGTTAGGTAAAGTTCAAGTTGTAGTCGAGCCTTTCACGCAGGGAGTATTGCAGTGTGCCCTTACATTGTGCCCACTAGGTGAGAACTTACCATTCCCCTTCCTTCTCTCGCTCTCTTCTTTTTCCTCTTGAATTTAATTCTGTTTTTCTCTTATGTGGGGTGTAATTGTTTATCGATTCATTTCATATACCTTATAAATGGATTAATAAACTGTGGTGTATGTATACCATGGAATACTATTAAGCTATAAAAAGATGGAGAATTTACGTCTTTTGTATTAACCTGGATAGAGCTGAGGAACATTCTTCTTAGTAAAGTATCACAAGAATAGGGAATTATTTGGCTCAATATTTTTATTTTTTAAAGTAAAAAGTTCTAAACCCTTGTCTTACTTTTTCTGTTTGGTCATCATTCCTACTCTCTTTTCTTGTATGGAATATAGAGTGTCTTCCATGTACTGACATGAGAATACATTGAATAATGGCCTCCTCCCCCTATATTTCTATTGTTTGAAATGTCTTAAGTTATTTTAACTGTGTCTTAATTTCCTTTTATTTTAAGATATTTCAGAGAGAGATAGAAAGAGGAAAAAAGACACTCTTCTACCTTTCCTAATTTAAAGCCCTGTTTTACTGGTTTAAACAGGCTTATCTTGTAAAGACAACAGCTATATAAAAATGTAATATCTATTTATGTTTGTGTAAAGGTAATTTAACACTAGCTTTTTAAAAATATTTGAACATAAACTTTATTATATGGATGTTATGTGCCTAATAAGCACATAGAGTTGCCCCCAAACATGTATTTTTTCATTATTATTAAATCATAGCTGTATACATTAATGCAGTCATGGGGTACAGTGTGCTAGTTTTATGTACAATTTGAAATATTTTCATCAAACTCTTTAATTTAGCCTTCATGTCATTTTCTTAGTTATTGTGTTAAGACATTTATATTCTACATTTAGAAAGTTTTGCATGTATCTTTGTGAGATGAACCATAGATGTGATCCCACCAATCACCCTCCCTCCACCCATCCTCCCTCCTCCCCTCCATTTACTCTCCCCCATCCCCATATTCTTTGTCTATTATTGGGTTACAGCTTTCATATGAAAGCTATAAATTGGTTTCACAGTAGGGCTGAGTACGTTGCATACTTTTTCTTCCATTCTTAAGATACTTTGCTAAGAAGAATATTTTCCAGCTCCATCCATGTAAACATGAAGGAAGTAAAGTCTCCATCTTTCTTTAAGGCTGCATAGTATTCCATGGTGTACATATACCACAATTTATTGATCAATTCATGGGTCGATGGGCACTTGGGCTTCTTCCATGACTTAGCAATTATGAATTGGGCTTCAATCAAGAGGAACACTTCTACACTGCTGGTAGGAATGCAAACTAATATGTTCCTTCTGGAAAGATGTTTGGAGAACACTTGTAGAACTAAAAATGGACCTGCCATTTGATCCTACAATTCCTCTACTAGGTATATATCCAGAAGACCAAAAATCACACTACAACAAAGATATTTGTACCAGAATGTTTATTGCACCACTAGCTTGTTGCTAGTCATCAGAAGAATAGACTATTTACTAAATATATGACTATGACTGTTTTGTACCAGATTTTTTATTTTATTGGACACAGCAAAAATTTCACTGTATTGGGACCTGTCTGAACTGCATGTAAAAAATAGTCTTTCATTTAAAAATAATTCTTTTCATATTTGAGTAAGAGGTTTTGGGATAAAGAGGTTTGAATATTACTAAAGAGGAAAAGTTCTGTGTGTATTTCGAGTGAAGGGAATGATTCAAGTACTGAGAAAAGGTGGTGCCTAATTCCTTAGCTGCTAAGAAAGAATCAGGAGGGCAGTTTCTGCTTTTGAATGGAGCATGAGAGAAATACAATGGACCAACCTTCTACTAAAGAATTATATGTAATTATTTTCTTTTTTCATACACACTCTGGCCCATAATTTTAGTTCAGCTCATGATTGGATATGTATTTACAGCTTCAAATAAAACAGATTTGGCTTGGTGCCTGTAGCTCAGCTGCTAGGGCTCCAGCCACATATACCAAGGCTGGCAGGTTTGAACCCAGCCAAGGCCAGATAAAGAACAGTGATAACTGCAACAGGAAACAGCCAGGCATTGTGGCGGGTGCCTGTGGTCCCAGCTACTTGGGAGGCTGGGGCAAGAGAATCACTTAAGCCTAAGAGTTTGAGGTTGCTGTGAGCTATGACATCAGAGCATGTTACCAAGGGTGACATAGTGAGACTCTGTCTCAAAAAACAAACAAACACCAGATGTATTCAATTGCTTTGCACATTTAATATCTTTTCCACCAAAGTATTTATACTCTAAGAAAAATACTCATAGGAGTTGTTTTAAAAGCTTTGAATCACAAAGTTTCAATACATTTAGGTTATATCAATTTAATTTTTTATAAATTCAGTAAAATAAAATCCCAAAAGTTGTTCTGTCTATGCTACATAAATGTTTTCCAAGATTCATAAATACTTTTCAATACAATGATACTAATATAACTCTCTGTACAATAGAGAAGCACCTGCTAAATATTTCTAGGAAAGAACTCAGGTTGATTTGGGATAATGCAATAATAACTGAGTATGAATTAAATATTGCCTTTTCTAACAAAAGGAAAACCTGACTCACACCTGTACAAACACTAAATAATATTATAAAAGTAATGAAAAAACAAATATATTGTTTCAAAAAATGATAGTCAAGGAAGACTTCATATGCCTTCAAATATGTACTTTATGTCATTCTTTTACATATAAAAGGGTTAGAATTAAATTTGAAAGTTATACATTTGATTCTTAAAAATCGTTGTGTATTGCATTTCATGTTAATTGGTCATTTGAAGAAAATAAATTAATATAGTTAGACATACATTTTTCATGCTGGTAAAACAATAATCACGTGAAAGGTATAGAAGTGGAGCCCCAAACACAGACATGCTCGCACTCACATTTATTCAATTTGCCTCCTATTCTACCACACAGCACCACAAAAATTGAAAAGGGTGCCCATACTTAACAAGAAGATTTTATAGAAACAAGCTTTCCAGAATAGCATATGGTACTTTAATTCAAATTCACTGACAAGTAAGAAAAGCCCTTTACAAAGGAGAATTATGAAAAGTAAACAGCCGTCTGGGTTTTTTTAGTGTAGAATGAAACTTTTAGATGACAAATAGAGCTGTACTTGTACATAAGCCATACCCCCCCACACACTTCAAGAAAAAAAAATCCCAGGAATATTTTAATTTCATCAAGTACACATTTAGCTATAATCGCTCTTCTCTTCTCCCCTCCCTTCCTTTCTCTTCATTGTTTATCTTCGGTTATCTTCACCTTATTCTTTTTTTCTTTTTAATCAAGCACAATCCAGGTCCCGGGGCTAGGGAAGCTATCTTTATGAGCCTTTTATTCCTTCAACTAACAACAAGATTTGTGTGAGTTCAATAATTTTGAGATAGAAAATCTCAAGAATATAAGGTAGTTTTAAACAGTATGATTTTTCTGTAAAAAAAAGTGCAATTAAAGTTACAAATGGTCATTTAAGATATACACCATTTTTTTCCATGTGTAAAATGGGGCTAACCTCTGCCTTACCAACCTGCTAGAGTTGCTATCAGATTTCCTTCAGAAAGCCTCCTTCTGTGTAAATGCACTTTTGCAGTAATTGGAAGTACAAAACATTGGTGATGAGATCTAGTAAGAAACAAATGAACATTACACAGTCCTAAGGATTGCCTAGAAATATAAAATAGATATGAAGTTTTTTTAAACAGGTTGGGAAAAAATATATACCAATGAAAAGTTGAGAACTGTCATAAAACCAGGTAGAAAAAAATAATCTAAGTCTAAATTTCTTTCTTTCTTTTTTTCATTAAATCATAGCTGTGTACAGTAATGCAATTATGGGTTACAATGTGCTAGTTTTATATACAATTTGAAATACTTCCATCAAACTGGTTAACATAGTCTTCATCACATTTTCTTAGTTATTGTGTTAAGACATTTATATTCTACACTTAATAGATTTAACTTATACCCTTGTAAAATGTAATTGTGGTTCCACCAATTACCCTCCCTCCACCCATCCTTCCCTCTCCCTTTCCTCCCCTCTCCTCTTTCCCCTTCTTCTTGGGCTACAGTTGGGTTATAGCTTTCATATGAAGGTGTAGGTGTTTATAAATGGGTTTCATAGTAGGGCTGACTACATTGGATACTTTTTCTTCCATTCTTGACATACTTTGCTAAGAAGAATATGTTACAGCTCCATCCATGTAAACATGAAAGAGGTAAAGTCTCCATCTTTTTTAAGGCTGCATAATATTCCATGGTGTACATATACCACAATTTATTAATCCATTCATGGGTCAAAGGTCACTTGGGCTTCTTCCATGACTTAGCAATTATGAATTGGGCTACAATAAACATTCTGTTGCAAATATCTTTGTTATAAAGTGATGTTTGGTCTTCTGGATATATACCTAGTAGAGAAATTGAAGGATCAAATGACAAGGCAGACACACCAGAAGGTCCCATTCATAAACAAATGGCTGAGATGTTAGAAATAAAATTCAGGATTTGAATTGCAAATAAATTAACAGAATGGAGGTAAAGTTGGAATTAGAAATTTAAGGAGTATTTCAAAAGCTGTCTCAAGAATTCAATGATTCAAAGACAAAAATCACCAAATGCTTTGACACATTGAGGCAAGAACATTCAGCCCTCAAAGATATGAGAAGTGTGGTAGAATCCTTCAGTGGTTAACCTCCCAGTTTTAATGTAGCAGTGAGTACATGAGACAGCTGTCTTTACATTCCAGTGATACTTTGCTTAGGAGGATGTTCTCCAAGTCAATCCAGATTGTTACAAAACATGCAAAATCCCCAGCTTTTCATGGCTGAATAGTATCCCATGGTCTACATGCACCACAGTTTATTAATCCATTCATGTGTTGATAGGTTGTTTCCACATCTTTGTGCTTGTGAACTGAGCTGCTATAAACATTCAAGTGCAAATGTCCTTGTAGTGAAGTATCTTTTTTTTTTCTTTTGGGTAGATGCCCTAGTAGTGGGATTGAAGCGTCAAAGGGTAGGTCCACTTTTAGTTCCCTCAGGAATCTCCAGACGTCTCTCCGTGAAGGCTGTACTCATTTGCAATCCCACCAACAGTACAAGAGTCTTCCCTTCCCGCCACGCCTATGCCAGCATCTGTTGCTTTGTAAACTTGTGATATGGTTCATCCTCACTGGATGAGGGAAAACCTCAAGGTGGTTTTCCTTTGCATTTCTCCGATAATTAGTGGTGATGATCTTGAAAAAAATAGTTATATGCTTTGTATGGAACCAGAAAAAAAACCAAATAGCCAGTGCCATTCTACCAAATAATGAAAAATCAGGAGGCATCACTTTACCAGAGTTCAGGTTATATTACAAGTCTACAGTGGTCAAAACACGTGATATTGGCATTAAAAGTTTCAAACTGTATATAAAACCAGCACATTGTACCCCACAATGTACACAGCTATGATTTAATAAAAATAAATAGAGACATAAGTCTATGAAACAGAATAAAGAAGCTAAAGATGAAACCAGCCTCCTATAGCCATCTGACCTTTGGCAAAGCAAGCAAAAGTTTACCCTGGGAAAAAGAATCCCTATTTAATAAATAGTACTGGGAGAACTGATTAGCCACATGTAAGAGACCAAAACTGGCCCTGTACCTCTCAATACTTATAAAAATTAACTCATGATGGATAAAAGATTTAAATCTAAGATATGAAACTATAAATACTCTAGAAGATAGTATGGAGAAAACTTCTATTTCTCTTCAATGAATTTATGAAAAAAAAATGGCAATTGTAGCAACAACTAAAATAAATAACTGGGATAAAAAGTTTTTATCCAACTAAATATACAATCAACAAAGCAAAGAGATAATCTTAGATTGGGAGAAGATACATATATGTGTGTGTGTGTGTGTGTGTGTGTGTGTATATATATATATATTTTTTATTTTTGCAGTTTTTGGCCAGAACTGGGTTTAAATCTATTACCTCCAGTATATGGGGCCAGTGCCCTACGTTTTTGAGCCACAGGCACCACCCAGGAGAAGATATTTTTATGTTACAAATCTCACAAAAGGCTAATTACCAGAATATACAAGGAATTCAAACAAATCAACAAGAAAAGAGCAAACAATACTATTGAATGATTATATTGATAATGAATTTTTAAAAAAATTATCAGGGTGACCTTATAAGATGTTGGTGTTATCACATATTTTTAAGCTATTCTCATTAACACATATTTTAATCAATATAGCTAAATGCTAAGTAATTGACTTAAATATTTGAATATCTCTAGTGTTCATTAAAAAAATCTCAAATACCTGGAAAATATTGTGGTAAAAGACAAAAGTTACTAATAAACCTACTTTTTTCCCCTTTGTATAACTTATCAGATTATTGCAAATTATTACTAACCTTTTCTTTCTTTTTTTTATTAAATGATAGTTGTATACATTAATGCAAACATGGGGTACAGTGTAGTATTTTCATATACAATTTGAAATACTTTCATCAAGCTGGTTAACATAGATTTCATGTCATTTGCTTAGTCATGTGTCAAAACATTCATACTCTAGTTCTAGAAAAGTTCACTTGTACCCTTGTTAGACAGATATATAGGTGATCTTTCCGGTCACCCTCCCACCACCCAGAGAGAGTTATCAGCAACTTGGAGGGAACCAAAAGCCATTAACCTATATGAAGTATCTCAGTAACAAAAAAAGAAATACAACATGTACTTACTTTCAAGTTGGAGCTGAATGATGGGTTTTAATTGTCATACATGGTGGGATAATGGACTTTGGAGATTCTGAAGGAGGGGAAGGAAGGTGAGCAATCAAAAATTACCTTTTGGGTTAATACATACTATTTGAGTGATGGGTACACTAAAAACGTTTATTATAAGACTATACAACTCATCCATAGATCAAAAAAAAAAAGGAAAGGAAAAAAACTTTAAAAAAGTGTATACTTAGAATCCACTGAAATTAAAAAAGAAAAAGAATTACCTCTATTGTAATTTAAAGTAATATTCCATTTGTTTATGAGAAAAATCTCTGGAACTTAATAGCATGCCTTCCTACAGCATTTCTGAGATATATTTTCGTTCAAATGGCATACTCAAATTTTCGTCATAATCATTATATCATAATCTATACTCTTATTACAACATATCAAATTAACATGCCAAAGTATGAAATGTCTTCTGAGAAGCAGAATATATTCAAAATAGTGTTTCATGTTATTTTTGTAGATAGAAATGAGTGTATCAGAACAGACTTTTTTTTTTTTTTTGAAGAGACAGTCTTACTTTGTCACCGTCGCTTGAGTTCTGTAACGTCACAGCTCACAGCAACCTCCAGTTCTTTGGGCTTAGGCAATTCTCTTGCCTCAGCCTCCAGAGGAGCTGGGACTATAGGCACCCACCCAACACCTGGCTATTTTTTTTGCTGCAGTTTGGCCTGGACAAGGTTTGAACCTGTCACCCTCACTATATGCGGCTGGCACCCTACTCTCTGAGCAACAGGAGCTACCCCCAAGAACAAACATCTACTTTGATGTGGACTGTGAAAATAATATGCACAAAAACAAAGAAATTTATTCTGTAGTTTGAAAATAATATATATCAAAACAAAGAGAAATTTAGGGGTTTCATAGTAGATGCTCTATGAAAAGCCTGACTGGGCTGTGTGAGGTGGGAATACAGACAAGGGCACTGGCACCTTAAGGGAATCTTTTCCCAGAAGGGTGCCCTAACTGCATGAAGGACAGAAGTTCTCCAACAAACAGAGGGTCATATGAGACAAGCAGGGATTTGTGTTGGAAAAGTGCTGGGCAGTCCAGTCAAACCGTGGTGGTGGTATTTAGCCAAGTGGCTCTGACCTTCTGGTCCCCAAGCCAGTAACCTACACACCAGTCACCAAGAATACAGCTTATCAGCACTGTCATTATAACTGAAATAGTAGATAATCAGGAAGCATAAGAGCTGCATTACACAGTGGAAGTAGAAACATTTCAGAGATCAAACATTGCTGTCCCAGATTAGTACAATAAGTTTCCATTCATGTTCTGTTAGTCTGAGAAAAAAAGTTAGATGTGGAGTCAGATAGCAATGGCAGGAAAGTGCACAACCCCAAGCATAACTGGAATAGATTTAATTGTTCCCAAGGAGGTAAGATGAAGCACCGCATGACTGTACGGGTATAAATGAGTAGATAGGTGCATATTTTATGATAGAATAACAGTTCAACTTTAACTGTAGGAAGAATAATTTTTAAAAGACATTAAAAGAGTTACATTCCCTCAGCTACTGAAAGTGCTTTCTGAGTCGCCAGGCAGCACTGCACTTTTCTTTTCCTAAAGGACAGAACATATACTTGATAAAGGACCTTTAATTCACCGAGCAGTTGATAAAGTTAATATTCTGGGTTCAGAAGAGAGAGTCCACAGATAGTCCATCAAATTGAATGAATGCATGGGGCCACCCACTCAGTAATTCATTTGCCAAAGATAATTCAATGATATTTTTTTTCTCTCTCAAGTAAAGAGATAGAAGCATACGGTCCAGGCCAAAAATCTTTTTTTTTTCAATATCAAAAGCATACTTTGCATAAAGTGGATAATACATGTTAAATGATACATTTCCATGGCGTTTAGTTTTAAGACTATTTTCTTTTGCTCTATTTGACCTTATATCTCAGAGTCACAACACTGCCATGACTAGCAAATGGTCCTTTTTTATTGCTATAATCATTGAGGCTATACCATATGCTTTCTAACGGATGAATATGAAAAAGTAAAACTAATTATTTAAATTAGTTTCAGGGCTACTGTTCTTGGCATAGAACAGACTTCATGAATCTTTTGCAGCTATTTCAACTCACAATGTACTAGCTTCTGTAGATTTAACTCTCAACCTATCCTATATTTTCTTGACCTTGAACACTTATTAACATTTTATGGTTCTGAAACAGTACTTACTCCATAATGACCGTACTCTTTTATGATCTATTATAATAATAGATTACACAATTATTTTACAGGATAATATATTAAAATCCCCTGAATTGTCAAAAAGCCTTTAAGCAAAATGTGAATAGGTCTAACAAGGTAAAAGAAATGACCTAGCCTTGTTTTCTTAAACTACGTTTTATCTTGAGTTTAAGGGGTACCCGACTCAGCAAAATTGATCCATGCTGTAAAAGACTCTCCTTACCCTCAGCTCACAAATTACTGTGCTCTACTTAGAAGGTGATGACTGTGACTAGTATCCCTGTATATATGAAAAAAAAACATTCTCCCTTATTTCTATTTTAAAAATTAATACATTGTTACATAAATATTGAACTATATTTTGTTTTACATCTAAGATGCATTTGATAAATATCAAACATCTTAACTGCACTTAGCCAATTTATATACTATTACGTATTAAAATTGAATTTTAGTAATACCTATGAAAGGAACATAGATCTTAGCAGTCAGAAATGACTCTGTTTTTCTGGTTTCATGGTTTGGCTTCTGGAGAGTTAAGTGAAGTAGGTTCAAAACGGTCTCTGGATAAAGTGCAGTAACAAAGCTGTTAATCATGTTTGCGGCAAACAGAAATGCAAGACTCTGAACTTATTGGAAGACTAAATGAGCATAAAGATGAAATACATAGAGGTGCATAAAATATTCCAGGGACATTTTACTATTATGTTCATTAGGGTTCCAGCTTAATGCCTACTTTATTGCCCAGAAATTCATTTCATTTGCATTTTAACTGGGTTTTAGTCAAGTTAATCTTTTTCTTCTCTTTGCTAAGAAACTATTTTGCAACTACAGCAAAATGCCAAAAGAAGAGAAAGAAAATGAAATAATCTACTTATACTGAAACTTTAATTTGTAACCGTTTACTGAAGAAAGGAGATGTCTACTTCAAGTTCAGTAGATCATATTATTTTGACATCCAAAATTATCTTGTGTGTATTAGAATAAGCTCTTTTAGAGGAGAAGGAATTACACTCCTTTATGATAAAGATTTAATGCCAAGGGAGATTCAGTAAAAATCAACATTCCATTTGCACAGGAATAAAAACGATACAGCAACCACATATTTAGAAATGCCCAGTTAATGTTCACAACAAACTCCAACATCTAATACTGCGTGTCACGTAAAGGATTATTGTCAATAAAAGAACAATTTGGTTGTATTTTGAAAATGCAAGCATGGCAGTAGTAGTATCTTGACCTAGTGAAAAGAATAGGATTATTAAATTAGAAGTATCTTGATGACCAAGATCTCAATAATTTCAGGTCCACATGGAAACAAAATACTCCTGTCTATGAGACAGCTTATTGAAAAAAAAAAAAAAAAACTCTGTCGATAGCTCCTGAGTAAAATGGTCCTTTCAGGCAAATAGATCTCTTAGCAAATCCCGAAGAAAAAGGTAAGAATTTTAAAAAAGCAATAAGATCACAAAGATTCAGAACAAAATGGGAACTTTCTTCATGATTTATTTTGACATTTTAACACATATTTAGAAGCTAAAATGTTATATTTTGGGTATACTTATATGTATTAAGCACTATCTTGTCTTTTAAGCAATATTTTCTTTTAAAGTTTGTGTGATTGCTCAAGTAAATATAAGAAACAATATTTCTTTCCTCATTAAAATTTGAGAGATAAAGTGTTTCTCTTACTGTGTTTTCCTTCCGTTAAGTCATCATTTCAAGTTCAGACCTGGTCCTGGTGATGGTTCTGGATAGCAGGCGGTCTGTTGGCAGAGTTGCTGCTGTTTATTGCTCTATTTAAAAAGGGATATCTGAGCTGTTCATTATTTCAATTATTTATCGGTAAAATTATATGGGAGGTGTGAAGAGAAGCCCTACATTTGTTTTTGGCATGTTATTGCCATAAGAAAACTGAGAAAAAAATGATTTAAATTATTAACAAAAGTGAATGTTTTTTTTCAAACCTCTTCCCTCCTGGTGACTAACACCAGACATAAAGTCCATGATTTTAAAAGGAAACCAAATTAATAAGCTAAGAGGTAGATGACCTTTGTGATGCAATTGATTTGTAGCTGATTCCTGATCATAAGATGAAACTCAGATCTTATTCTCTAGTTTAGTCCTACTCCTGAGGAAAAGCTGATGGGAACATCTATTTACTTGAATAAAAATATTCTTACAGTTTTTTTGTTTGTTTTTTTGTTTTTTTGCAGTTTTTTTGGCCAGGGCTGGGTTTGAATCCACCACCGCTGGTATATGGGGCTGGTGCCCTACTCCTTGAGCTATAGGGGCCACCCTAATATTTCCAATTTTATGTATGAATTTTGTATGCTGTATTATGAATAATGAAATACCTTTCTTCTAGCATTTCCAAGTTATGTATTGTAAGGTTTACAAATTTAACCAAAGAGATTAAAGATTACTAAACTGAAAATTATAAAGCATTGATGACACAATTGAAGAGAATGCAAACAGAAAAATATCCTGTGTTGGAGAGTGGAAGAGTAATTATTAAAGTGTCCATACCACCCAAGACAATCTACAGCTATAATCAATCCTTATCCAAATACCAGTGGCATTTTTCACACAAATAGAAAAACAATTCTAAAACTTGTATAAAATTATAAAAGGACCTCCACAGCCTAAGCAATCTTAACAAAAATAAAGCAAGCAAGAACAACAGAACAAAGGTGGAAGCATCACATCGCCTGACCTCCAAATATATTTCAAAGCTACAGTATCCATACAGCATCTAAAAGAGTACAATATTGGTTGAAAAACAGACACATAGAACAATGGAACAGAATAGAGAACCCAGAAATAAATCTGTGTATTTTTATCAACTGATCTTTGGCAAAACCACTTACTTCAGCCAAAGACACCCTTTTTAATAAATGGAATTGAGAAAAGGAGATAAACATCTATAGAAGAATAGCACTGGACCGTTATTACACACCATGTACAAAATTCAACTCAAGATGATTTAAACACTAAAATGTAAGAGGCTAAACTTTTAAACTACTAGAAGAAAACATACAGCAAACTCTTTAGGACATTAAAGAGACCAATATTTCATGGCTTGGATCCCAAAAGGCAACAAAACAAAAATAGATAAATGGGGTCTACATTAAACAAAAAAGCAGGTTCATAGTAAAAGAAATGAGAAAATAAAGAAGTAATTTCTCATGTGTAGAAATTATCTTCAAACTAATTACTGTCAGGGAACTAATATCCAGAACATACAAGGAACTCAACTCAATAGTTAAAAAAACAATAATAATAACACAAATAATCTAATTAAACTGTGAAAAGGATATGAATAGATATTAATCGGAAGAAGACATAAAAATAGCCAAGTATATTAAAGAACACTCAACATCACTTATCACCAGGGAAATGCAAATAAAAACCACAATGGGTTATTGCCTTATTTCAATTAGCTTAACTAGCATTAAAAAAACAAAAGATAAATTTTGGTCAGAAAAGGGAAACCTTCTCCACTATTACTGAGAATATAACTTGGTAGTGTCTTGAGGGATATGAGTATGGAGTTACCTCAAAAAAACTCTCTAAAAATAGAGTTATTACATGTTCCAGAATTTCACTACTGGTTTTACAGCCAAAGAAAATGAAATCAGCACGTTGAAGAGATATCGGCGCTCCCATGTTTATTGTGGCATTATTTCCAACAGCTGAATGTGGACTCAACCTGCATTACCAGCAACAGATAAATGTATAAAGCAATTATGGCATACGTAGGTAGACTATGAAGTACTATTCAGCCATAAAGATTTCTGTCATTTGTAACAACGTGGATAAAAATGCAGGATATTGTTTTAAATGAAATAAGCCAGACACAGAAAAACAATACCACATACTCTCACTCACCTGCGGAATTAGAAAGTTGACCTCATAAAAGTAGAAAATAGAACAATTGTTATCAGACACTGGGTAGAGTGAGAGGAGGGAGGATTGGAGAAAGATTTGTCAATGGGCACAAAACTACAATTAGACAGAGGGAAAAGTTCAAGTTTCCTATTGCACAGGAGAATAGGAATGAAAAATATTTAAAACCTCTTATTTTTTATTGAAAAACAGCCAGAAGAAGAGATTTGGAATGTTCTCACTACCGAGAAATGATACACATTTCAGATAATAGACGTATTAATTGCTCTGATTTGATCACAACATAATGAATACTTGCATGGAAATATCACGTTGCATTCCATAAATATGTACAGTTGTTATGTCAATCAAAATTTTAAAAATGGAAATATTTATGTATTTTGAATTAATTAAATACATTTAACCTTAATATGATAGTAATGAAGAAAGGAGAGAAATAAAGACTAAAATAATTACATAATAGATATTTTCGCCCCTCAGGAAGCTCATGAAATTTAAATAGGGCTGCCAAGTCTTGGTATGGAACACTATAAAAATCCCTTTATGGGATAAAATAATTAACTCTTTTTCTATTTCATGTGGGGAGAGAATGATTGGCCAGTGGATTGAGGCTGAGGAAGAAGTCTGAAATATGCTAACAAATTTGTGCCTATGTCTGCATGGCATCCATGGTTAATGTTTGAAACAGAATCACAAGGTTGCTTACTGTTAGCAGCTTTTGTATGTCTTGGTGATGGGGATGACTATGAGACAAATATACTCCAGAAGGAAAGGACAGTGGCCTCAGACTAGTTCCAAAGCCAGTTCATCCCTGCGTCTTCATTACATGCCTAATTCTGCTCTATCTATATTCAATACGTTGGTGGGAAATGCAGTGTAGGAACATGGGATTGAGAGAAACCAAAGAGAATGTGCGTTGACCTGTAGACGATATTTAATACAATCACCTACAAGAGTATGATTTCTCAATTTAAATAAGTGAATTTCTTAAAATTCGCAATAAGAATTCAATATAAAATTGAATTCATTTAAATCAAGAAATGATCTAATCCTTGGCAAGGGTGAATTAAAATTTGTTATATTAAAAAAAAATTTGAAACCATGTTAACAAAATAATAATCTTTTAGACAGAATGATTTTTTTTTTTTTTTTGCCAACAAGACTTCATTTCAAAGCATTTATTTTTTCTGTCTATTAGTACAGCAATTGTTTCTATCGTTCAGTTTTCTGTGCACCTGAGTAGACCACATTCCTCGGCCCTCTTAGAGTTAGTTGAACAAATATCTAATATTCACCAACGACCTATAAGCAGAAGTGACCTGTGTAATCTGCAGCCCAAGGTGTTTTAGGGGCAGGTGAATCATGGAGACGCCACAGTGCAGACACCTGCCCAGAAGTTACCAAACTCAAGCTGTTTGTGGGATGTGCAAGAGAAGCTTCTCTGCTGAATTGAGCCACTGCTAATTTGCATTCTAAATATAACCGGGTCTACCTTAGGCAACCACAGTGGTCAATTCAGTAAGATTTATTTTAACCTTACAATTTGCCTTACACACTCTTGGGGCTGATTTTGTTGAGATTTAATATACTGCAGCAAGTATTAATTTTGTTTCTAAAATGATATTGTGCAAAGCCATCACGAAGGTCATTCTTTACAAAGGACAATGTTTATGATGGAACAACCTGAACAAATTATAGTGATGACACAAAGTTGTTTTCAGGTCTGTTGGCATCCTGGCCCTTGCTGAGCTGTAATGTATTCCTAAACCTTGACTAGAATATCCTTTTCTATTCTTATATTTATTACAGTGCTTTCCAATCATTAATCATGAAATACATCTAGGAGAGCAGTGACTAATATGATCATTTTAGTGATCCGTAGTGTAAAAATGCCATGGAATGTTCAATAGATAAACCATCCTAAGGATCTGTCTGTTGCGGGCGTTGAATCTATCAGTCTCCCCTCCGTGATATTTGCTCAGCTCTTGAAACACCATCATCCATTACTCGTGGCACAGCCGCGTTCACCGTTAGGAGCGTTTCTATTTTCCGTCCTCATTGTTCAGTCTCTAAAGCACAGGGCCCCTGATTTTTATCCACTGGTGTAAAAACACACAAATCTGACTTGACAGTAACAAGCAGGCCTCTGGCGAGCCTATTTGCGCTCTGAAAAAATCAATAAGTTTGATATAGAATTTAACAGACTAAATGGTGGAAGTATTAGGCGGTGGGAGCATTTCTGAAATTCCTGTTTATTATATACAGAGATTCTACGGAAGCAGAGCTGTCATCAAAGAGATGTAGCCTCTTTTACAGAGAAGCTAAGAAAAGTTGGACTAGCACGTTAGTGATCTGTTTCGATTTTTTGACGAATGCATGATCTGTAAAAAGAGAGAAAGGAAAGGAGAGAAAGAGATTTTTCAGGAAAAAAGAAATCTTACCTTTTTGTCTCTTGCTGTGGAGAAAAACAAAAATAACAATAAAAAGACAGTCAGGTGGACCCAGTAACTTTATGAACAGTTAGTTTTGCGATGAAACACGAGCTTCACATAGACCAGTAAATGTTCCTTGTCCCTCCTGCATATAAACACTCTCCCTTTCTTTCAGAATGGAAACGTGTGTCATTTAGGATAAATTCTACATTTGTGCCTTTTCCCAGTAGTGAGGCCAGCAGGGGGCGACTGTGTCATTATTCTGTGGGTTTGAAGTAACCTCAGCAGGACAACTGGGTGGAGATGAGAAGGCAGTTACACAGGCCAGACGTGAACTGGTAGCACTTTCCTATTTGTAGGCAACTTTTTATCTTGGAACCCCATAAATAAAAGGTAGTCAGTTGTTGTTAGAGCAGGCAAGCAAGATTCTCTACATAGTAGACTGACTACTTGAAACTATGCATGCATTGGGATGTGATTCTTTTGGGGGGTTGAACCAACTACTGGTTAGAAGTTTGGAAAACAATCTATTTTCAAGGAGTAGCCTGGCAAGGTTCACACAGGATACCCAGTGTTTGAATCGCCGGGTGCAGGGGTTCATGCCTGTTGTCTTAGCACTTTGGGAGGCTGAGGAGGTGGATTGCTTGGGCTCAGGAGTTTGAGATCAGCCTGAGCAAGAGTGAGACCCCCATCCCTATTAAAAATAAGAAAAAAAAAATTAAAAAGTAGCTTTGTGTTGTGGCAAGTGCCTATAGTCCCTGCTACTCCAGAGGCTGAGTCAAGCCCAAGAATTTGAAGTTGCTGTGAGCTACCAGGCCTGACACCATGGCACACTAGGAAGGGCAACAGAGTGAGACTTTATTTCAAAAACAAACAAACAACAAAAAAAAAAAAGAGGGTTGAATCAAGAAGATAATTTTTTATTTCCACATAACTTTAATGAGTTAGGGAATAGAGCACCATTTTTTAAGGAAAGAGACAAGGAATGTTAATCTAATGAGACTGGATGTATTGACAGTTCTTTGAAATCATAAACTAACCCAGACATCCCACAATTGTAGGCAAAATCCTTATTTCTAAAGATTGACTCAAGATTCATGCTGGATAGATGAGTGTTGAATGTGTAGTTGTGACTTTTAGTACTTGGGACAATCAATCAAGACTTTGAAAAATCTAGGTCATAGAAACTGATGTGTGAAATGAAAGAAGCTATTTAGGCAAAGCAAATCGTGAACTTGCAGGAGTGTGAAATTTCCAACTAAAATGGACTAGAGCAGCGTTTGTGCCTGTGTTTAATAGCACAATGGAATTAAATTCTTTCAACTTCAAATACATGCTAGGATAGTAGAGGGCGATAATCCCAAAGCTAGGCAGATAGCATGACTCAGTTTCAATTCCATTCATTGTTTATGAATAATTACTTCATATATGTTGTGTTTTATTCTAACACAAATTTTAAGATGACTTGCAAAAACTTGTAATATAAAATAAAATAGCTCATCCTCAATGTAGGCGCAGAAGACAGGCAAATACGGCTCAGGACAGGTCGGGCTAAAGTGAGTTTACAAAGATCTAAGCATGCTCAGCAGGAAAATGCCTTAGAGTTTAGCTCTAGGTTTTCTGACAACCATAACAGAAATTTTATAATGCTTACCATTCACCATATTCATAAGATGAAAATAAAATTATCTGCCCCATAGCATTATACATTTTAAAACTAACACTCGGAAGGAATTTATCACAGGAGTCTTCAGTCGATGTGAATAGTGGAAGAAAACACTGTGCTCGTAAGACATGATGAGAAAAGGGTTGATGAATATTAAACTTGAAAGGTATTCCTTCTATATAGGTCTAGTATTAATCCTAGGAAGTGATAATATTCAAGCAGAACCGGCGTGACCTCCAACGAGCAGAGTGCGTTTTCTTCTGCCCTGTTCTCTCTTTTCACCTTAGGATCTGACATTAGTCCTTAAGGATGATCAATCAACAGAAAATCATATCTTCCTGTCCCTCTTCTTTGAGCCTCGTGTAACAGGTTTCCTCTGATTGGAAACCCTGAGCTTTATTGACAGTTAAAATACACCCAATTTAAAATCTGGAAAGAACAGTGACAAGTTTGATACCAGGCCTAGTTGCTATTGTTTTATATTATGGAACAATAAATTGTGTTTGGGAGCTCATCCCAGTTTTGTGACTTTTAAGCTCTTCGATGCTTAGGCTATTATTGACAAAAGTATATATAAAAATGCTATTTTCTACATCAAAAATACATGTATCATAATTTCTTTTTTGTTACATGGGTGAATTGGATCGTACTGAAGTTGCATCGTGTACCCATCACAGAAATAGTGAACATGGTATCTAATAGGTCATTTTTGATCCCTGACCCCCTCCTGTCCTTCCCCATTCTGAGTCTCCAAGGTCCATTATATCACTCTGAATGAGCATATGTATTCATCATTCAAACCCCACTTATAGATTAGTACAAGCAATACTTGGTTTTCTGTGCCAGAAATGTTTCATTTAGAATAAGTTACTACAAAAGACATTAGTCTTTATTATGGCTGAAGAGCATTCCACTGTGTGTGTGTGTATGTGTGTGTGTGTGTGTATGCCACTTATCAGTTAATGTGCATTTATATTGATTCTATATCTTTGCAATTAGGAATTTTGCAATAACATATGAGTGCATTTAAAAAAGATACATATATCAGAAGCATGTGAACCCATTGCTATACCCCCATTCAGGGCACTTAAAGGGGTTTGTAAGAGTAAGGGCAAAGCTTCAAGTACATTATCAGCATATCTGTCCCCAACTATAGTAAAAGTCTTCTTGCTATTACTATTTTCAAAATATTTTCTGCTGATTTCTTTATGATAAAATTGTGACAACTCACAAAAAGAAGAAAAAGGTTTAAAAAGATATTTTAATATTGGTGTCAAAAATTCTAGACATTAGGTAAAAACTAAAAAAAAAATATGAATACACTTTGAGCTTAAGTTAATTATAGTGTGTCACTGTTATTTTATTAATGGCAACAAATTTACCATACTAAGTTCAGGTGTTAACATTAAGAGAACTGCAGGGGAGGTTGGAATATGTAGGAAACTTTGGTGCTATCTACTGGATTTCTCTGTTAAGCTGCAAATTTTCTAAAAATTTATATATTCTACAATTAAAAAAAAAACCTAAAGTAATTGTACTTTATAAAAAAGGGAAAAATCAGGTGGCTCCTATGGCTCAAAGGAGTAGGGCGCCAGCCCCTATATCCAAGGTGGTGGGTTCAAACCTGGCCCTGGCCAAAAACTGCAAAAAAAAAAAAAAAGAAAGAAAAAAATTCAATAAAAGGACAAAATGTTTGAATAAATATTTCTCAAAGGAAGATGTACCAAAATGCTGTAAACACATGAAAGGGTGTTAAAGTTTATCAGAATGATACAAATTAAAAGCACAGTAAGACAACATTTCAGGAGACAATGATAAGCTGATGAGAATGTGGAGAAATTTGAATCCATATATATATATTGCAAGTGGAAAAAATAAATTGACATCATCACTTCCCAAAACTATCAGCTCCTCAAAATGTTAAAAATATAGTTATCATATAGTTTTAGCTAGCAATTCTGCTGCAAGGTACCTACCCAAGAGACAAGAAAAATGTGTATGTCTACATAAAATCATGTGCATAAATGTTCATGACAGCATTATTCCCAATAGCTAGAAGTTGGAAATGACTCAAGTTTCCATCAACTGATGAACTGATCAACAAAATTGACATATTTATACATTGGGATATTATTTGGCAATAGAAACAATTGAATACTGACGTCTGCTGTGGGGAGGATGAACATTATGCTGGGGAAAGTTCAGGCAATCACAGGAGACCACATTGTATGACTCCATTTATAGGCAATGTCTCAAATAAGGAAACTTTGGGGGTGGGCAAAGGAAGTAAGTTAGTAGTTGCCAGTGACAGAAGAGGACTAAGGCAGAGAGGAGTTATAATGGGGAATGACTGCTAAATTATGGTGATGGTTGCATTATTCTATAAGGTGTGATAGAGGGAGGGTAAAAGGCGGGACCACACCTATAGAGCATATTGCGAGGGTACAAGTCAAATTTGTCCAGTGTAGAGCATCAATGTCTTAACACAATAATCAAGTAAATGAGGCAAAAGCTATGTTGACTGGTTTGATGTAACCACATCAGATTCTATAAAATAAAAAATCAACATGCTGTACCCCACATATGCATAGGTGTTTTCATGATCTATGTGTATATGACTTAATATAAATAAATAAATATTCAAAGATAGTGAAGTGTATAAACTTCAATAGGTAAACTTTATAGGATGTGGATTTCATATCAACAAAGTTGCCTTAAAAAGCAACTACAACTGTTTCCTTTTGAAAGGAAACACCAGCGAACACTGTGAGGTGGATGAACACCAGCAAGCCCCTGTTTACTGAGGAATCTCAGACACCTCATCTTGGGCAGAGACTGGATCTGACTCTTCTGATGCTGCGTATTTTGTGGGATTCTCTCTTTTTAATAAGCATTAAGGACTTATTTTTAATGCCACTTAAAAATATTATTGATTCAATTGCATAATCCTTAATGCTTATTAGTCCTTATTTTTAATGCTACTTAAAAATATTATTGATTCAAGAGACTTTTTGTAAGATCCTGAAGTTTTCCAAGCAATCATCAAAAATTTACTTTTTCTCCCTTTTAGGCAACAAAAAAGGGAGAGACAGAGAGAGAGGAAGATAAAGGAAAAACCCAATCAGGGGATTTTTTTTTTTTTTGCAGTTAAAACTTTTTTTTTTAAATTGAACGGTAACTATGTACATTAATGCACTTCTGGGGTACAGTGTGGTATTTTCACACACGATCTGAAACACTTCCATCAAACTGGTTAACATAGCCTTCATGTAATTTTCTTAGTTATTGTGTTAAAACATTCATATTCTACTCTTAGAAAGATTCACTTGTACCCTTGTAAGATAAACCACAGAAGTGAACCCTAGAATCCTCCACCCTCCACTCATACCTCCCCTCCGCCCCATATCCTTAGCTTGTTATTAGGTTATAGCTTTCATATAAAAGGTATAAATTAGTTTCATAATAGGAGTGTGTACATTGGATCTTTTTTCTTCCATTCCTGTGATACTTTGCTAAGAAGAATATTCTCCAGCTCCATCCATGTGAACATGAAGGACGTAAAGTCTCCATCTTTCTTTATGGCTG
Organism: Galago senegalensis; assembly: GCA_963575145.1. NCBI lineage: Eukaryota > Metazoa > Chordata > Mammalia > Primates > Galagidae > Galago > Galago senegalensis. The sequence continues at coordinate 41,231 of CAUYTI010162667.1, read as the reverse complement.
CATAGTATTCCATGGTGTACATATACCACAGTTTGTTGATCCATTCGTGGATCAGTGGGCACGGGCTTCTTCCATGACCTGGCAATTATGAGTTGGGCTGCAATAAACATTCTGATACAAATATCCCCAAACCAGAGCAATCAAGGGATGTTAAGAAGTATTTTTAAGTAACTCATTAAGTTGCCCCAGCCATTCATCTTCTTTTACAGTTTTGCAAGAGATTGAAGATTTAAAACTTGCTAAGTTCTCTCAAGAAGCCTCTATTAAAAAGTTTGTTTTAGGCTTTCGTGTAATGTTATGGCTGGAGAATAAAGTTGGACTGTCCCAAAGGATGTCTGAATCCTAAACTGGATGTCCTACGCTAACTGTATCGACACAAAGTCTCGATATAAAAACATCTCCAACCTCTCACTAGAAAAGACATGTGGTTATGTGAAAACAGACTGTTCCACTTCCCACACCTAAGTCAGAATTGAGTCAAAGGCACACCATTTGAGTGGCCCATTTTAAGGAAAAAAAACTACAAAATAAATTATGAAGGTGACGATAGATTTAAAATGAGAAAATAAATCACAACATATTCAAATTTTAAAATGTTCACAAGCTCAAAAGCTAGGAAATAGCATATTTTAATTAATCACCTTTCAAATACTATTTTTGCTGTGTTTTCACCATACTCTCTTATCTTATTCTAATACAAAAATGTTTTGTAATTCTTTTTTAAAAAGAAAAATATTTTAGTCTTTTCTGCAGTAGAGTTGACATATTTTTTATTACTATTATTGATTGTTTAGAAAAATATCTTTGGGACTCAATGCATTTGTTATGTCACATACTCTTTAGAAGTGTTAAAAGTGACAAAATCCCTATCCAATGTTTTTGATATATGGCTTGAAACATCTCAGGGAGTTTCAAACTTTTGTTCCTAGAAATCAATCTTAGGAATTTACTCATCAACTAATTTGTTTTTAACATCCTTATGGCAATAACAGTTTATTACTTTTATGTTCTCTCCACTGCTATTGTATCTTATGTTAAATGAAAAAAATGCGCATTTTTACGTTATGTCCTTATGGTTGTTTGTTATAAATGGATTAACCAAATCCAACCCCTTATATACTAATTCTTCTTGAAATTCATCTGTTCCTCTTAATAGATTGCTATATTTGATGCCACCTGGAAGTTCAAGTTACAATTTGCTTCCTAGTATCAAAATATTTCCTGTTTGTTTCATTACTTATATTTATAACTATTGCTCCACACTGTATTTATTATTTCTCATTTTTCTCAGTTCAACAATAAACAGATATTAGTCTGACAAAAACCAAACTCTCCTAAGTATCCAAATCAGTTGTTTTTCATGTTTTATAAAAAACCCTTAAGTCTCTTAAAATTGCAACTGAATATTTAAGCCATATCAAATAGCCAAAGTATCTGAATAAGATTTAGGATTTGATTTGTATTGGGGTTCCACTTCTTAGATTTTGAAAATGTGCTTTTGAATACTTAAAACTATTTTATATGCAGGTGGCGCCTGTGGCTCAAGGAGTAGGGCACCAACCCCATATATAGTTGGTGGAGGGTTCAAGCCTGGTTATGACCAAAACTGCAAAAAAAAAAAAAAAAAAAAAAAAAACAACCAGAAAATGATTTTATACCCATATTGCAAAGCGTGAGCAGCTTTATAGTGGTCAAACTATCTCATTACCCACCCCCAAAACTCAAATTGTCCACTAGATGAACTTGAAATAAGGATATCTAAAAAATTGCAAGGTAGAAAGAGCCAAGTAATGTAGGTTGTGAAGGAAGCGCTTCCTTAGATGGAGGGGATGATCTGCACATGCGCATACAGTGCAAATTCTCATCTCACAAACACGCGAGTTAGAAACTTAGGCCATAGATGTATTCCTGGAAGACATTACATCAGGAAGGTTGACAATAACCTGAACATGTATAGAAGGTACTCTCAACATAAATATATTACCCCGAATTTTGTGTCCCAAAACATCTTCCTATAGCTAAATCTAAAAAATGACCTTAGCTGTTCTAAAATCACCCACAGACAGAACCACGCAGACTAGGAACAACATTCTCACACAATTGTGGTTAGAATACTTTACTCTTGCATATTTTAATAAAATATCACCACACTGATAGGATCATTTAGCTTCCCAGTACATCTGCTTTGGGAGGATAAGGAATACAAGACATACGAAAAGGGGAGACATCTCAAAATGAGAGATTGAAATGACTGTGGTCAGATATGAATATACTGAAACATTATTTTGAGTAGGAATTAAAGAGCCTCAGATAATAGTCTTTAAGATTCTTTGTGTTCTGAAAATATTCTACTATGCTGTTTAATCTAGGTGAAATTCACATTACACCTAAATTTAGCAGACATTGGTATGTTTTCATAGAGTTCTATCATTGCTCTGAATCTGTTTTCTAAAGCCGCATAACAAATTACCACAAATATTAGTACCCTAAGGCCATATTTATTGCCTCCCAATGAGTAAGAAATCCAGACACAGCTTAGCCGTGTCCTTTGCTCAGCGTCACACAGGTTGCAATAAATTTGTCAGCTGGGTTGCATTCTCATCCAGAAGCTCAAATGGAAGATAATCTGTTTCTAGGATAACTCGAGCTGCTGGCAAAATTAATTTTTGTAACTCTGTGTCTGTGGCCTGCCGCTTCTCAATGACAACTATAATTTCTTTCCATGTGACACTCAACATAAGCAATTTATAGTCTGGACGAATACTTGTTCAAGGCCAGGAGGAAATTTTCTGTCTCTACTCTGTCCCTGCTCTAACACAGAGTCTTCCACGATGTAAGACTGAACTACAGGCTGACTATTCCATCACTTTTGCCATTTTCTATTATTGGTAGCAGGTCAGATTTCACCCAAACACACTTGAGAGGAGATTATACCAGGACACACAGTAATGGGGTGCAGTCTTAGAATTATTTCTCCTACAGTCGGGAGACAATCCCATGATTTTTAAAAATTATCTAATAACCACAGGCATTGTACAGCTAGCTAATGGATAAAATCTGATTTTGTTCAAAAGAAAAAAAAATCAAGTTTGAGGAGTATTTGATATTTTTCAGGAAAAATAGATAATCTTCAAGAGGAGAGAAATCTTAGTATCTAGCTTCATGTTCTCTAATTTTCTTTTTGATTATAGTAGGAAAATTTGTTTTTTATTTCTTGTATTTCTTCACTTTGACAGGAATTTGTTACCAAGACAAGTTGAAATTAAATATATATATATATATATATATATGTATAGCTCTTCTGCTAAAAGAAAGCATATACAAATATTATAAGTGTAAAGATTTGTGTATACACACTACCACTTTCCTTGATGAAATCAAAATCTAATGGGCATATAGAGTTTATATATTCTCATAGATTATTCTCATATAATAAATATAAGGAGTCATGTGGAAACCAAGGTAATGGAACTAATTATTATGCTCAGGTGTCCTGGAGGTTTTCAATAGGACGAAGGCTTTAGACTGAATTGTTAGAATCAGGTAAACAGAAAAAGTTACACTGAAACATCTAACAAGATGTATTGAAGACATATTTGTGTTTAAGATTTAAAGAAGAGTAATAGATTTGATTGCTAAACCCAACTGGAGGAAGCCAAAAAAAAAAAGGATGCATCTCCACTGACCGAGCAGTGTTGTATCCTTTAAGCAGCAAGCATTTGTTTTAAGTGTTGCCTTGATAGTAGCTATATGGTAAAAGGCAATTAATTAGCTAAAAAAGAATATACTAGAAGGCATGAATTTGCACATTTGCACAAAATAAAAAGCAATAAATAGTTATATTTTTGTTCAGAGGGAGTTGATTTTACAAAAAACAAAAAGTTGCCATTGCCGGATATCTGAGGAATTACTGGAAGAAATTAGAGGGTGTGTTAGATAAATGTAACCAGCTTTAAAAAAAAAAAAAAAAAGTAGACTCTGAAGTTATAACCAGGGACACCGAAAAGGAAAGTGAAAAAAAACATTCTGCTTGTGAGGAATAATGAATCTAATCAGTGTGCAGTTGTCGTCAGCCCATGGCATAACCACATCTAACAAATGAGTATTGGAATTTACATTATTTAACAGAAATATTTTTAAGACAAATTTTGTGGACTTTTATGTTGTGCCTACAGTGATGGGCAGGGATAACAGATGCCATGAGTTCAGTTCACTGATAATAAGAATTTTAAAAGTCGGTGGCCATTGGGGATAAAGAGGAAGAATAGGTATGAGTAATATTTAATTCAGAGATAATGAATTGGTAGTGAGGAGTCAAAGGGAAGCACAGAAGATATGCTCTGTGCTTCCAACTGGAGAAAATGGAGGATGGGTGATGTCACTAACAGAGACAGTCTAAAAAAGACGACAAGCAAACGTGGTGCAAACCTGCTGATATTTAGGGACATGCGTCTAAACGTTTGGAATCAAATGAGTTGAAGCTTGGTTGAAAAATGAGATACAGTTTTATGATTTAAAGTCAATCTGTTAGAATAGCAAGTTATTTTTATTATTTTATTTATTTAGTTTTTCATAATTACCTTTCCAACCATTGGGTTAAATGAAGAAAAATCTGTGGAACTAATTACATGAAAGTGAAAGAGAATATCGAACTTCAATGATAACCAAGGTTAGATCCTCCAGTGCACAAATGAAATTCTCTGCAACAAATACTTTAATGAATGCATCTTTATTTTTTCTCTTTAGAAGATAAATAATCTGAAAAGTATATGATATAGCCTGGTGTAGCTAACTATTACCATGAGATAATCCACCCCAAACTTTAGTAGGTTAATAGAGAGGATGGCAAACTATGCCATGTGGGATGAACCCTCCTTGCAGTTTATGTACCATCCATGAGTGAAGAGTGGTTTTATATTTTTAAAAGATTTTAAGAACATCAGAAACACCACAAATGAAATGAGTAACAAAGCTCATACGTAGCCCACTTAGAACCCTTTACAGAAATGGTTGTTGACCACAGCCTAAAATGGTCACAATCATTTCTATGTCATGATTTTGAAAATTAGGCAGAGCTTGAAAAGAACAAGGCCACACTGCTTCAGAAGGGTTTGGCTGAAGTGTCTGACGTGGCTAATTGGATGGAGGGCCCCAAATAACCTCAATCACAAGACTACAGAAGGTTCTTGATGCTGGCTTGAGAGCTTAGCTGGAGTTACCATCCAGAAGGGGTGATGACTGGGAATTCATTTGGAGTGAAAATTGGGAAAGTTTTGTAAATCTGGATCCCTCATTTTCTACAGCCTCTTGGAGCTTCTTGAATGTCTTTGCAACATGGTGCTTGACTTTTTAAAAAAGAACATTGTAAGAGAGGCAGAAAAGGAGGGTGTCTTAAGACCCATCCTCAGAACTTGCAGAGGGTAACTTTGGATAGTTTCTCTTGATTGAGGGCCATGACATTGTTACCAGATAACAGAGTCTGGCCCCCTATCACTGTCAGCCAATTTGCAGAGGCGGGGATAGGTTCACCATACTTTGTCAGAAGGCCAGTTCTTCTGGAGAATAGTGACAGTAGCCTCTCTAAGACTGTTTTGTTCTTCCATTTTCAAAATCACAGTTTTATACATAAAAGTTGAAAGTAAAAATCTTGATAATCTTTATCTTAAACAACAATAATGAGTATAACATATGGCTCATCATAAACAATAATCAGCATAACCCATGACCCCAAACAACATTCCAATTTAAATTTAATCTCCTGAATTCATTGCCCTAAACTACTCAAGATATACACTTTTAGGTTAAAGCTGAATTTACCTAAAAACAGCATGAATGGTAGCCCTGGGGTGAAGGTCACGTAACACCTAAGCCTACCAGACCAGCTGGTCACAGTCCTGGCCTGAATAACTCCATCTCATTCTCACTCCATGTGCTTTCAACATGGTGAGGCAGCTTCAAAGGAAGGAGAAATGTAATCCTTCTTTTCATGGAAGAAGTGGCAAAGAGTTTTCAATTTACCATACAGCCCTTAGAATAAAATTAATATTGCACACTCTAAGAAAGACAGAAGAACTTTCCACAATTTAATGAAATGCAACTTAATTTGTTTAGAAGATTTAGAATGTACATGCGTGTGTCATGTGAATTTTGTGGTATTGTGTAACTTAGTTCTAGATTTCCAGGTCTTCTCTTTTTTCTTCTTTTTGGTTTTAAACCAAGAGTAAAAGCTTTGGATTCAGAAATAAGCATCTTTCAACAACTTCATCTATTTTTCTTCTTAAGTTTCATGGAAAGTTTAAATCACAATATTTGAAATTATAGAATTATATTAACATACTAGAGAGGTACTCCTGTCAAGATTTGAAGTGACTGATCTGGGAGTTAAAAGGAACTAAGAGTGTGCAATATTACCTCAGAAATTGATACAGAGTAAAAATAGAAGTTAAATAAATGAACATTTTGTAGTACAAGTGCCAGAGTATATCATGTGAGAGAAAAATAATCAGTGAAAATATTTCAATTTTTAAATTCAAGCTTCTTTTTAAAATATGTCTATCAAGTACTTATCTTTTGGCCTTTTCTTTCAAAAGGTTATATGCATTTTTTTCTACTCTTTAATAGTAGTGGTGATAAATTAGTGAAATGGACATTTGAATATATATTTTTATTTTTTAATAGAAAATTTAAAGAAAAGCAATAGTCATGAAATATGAACTTTAAAAACAAGATCTTAGACTTTTTATAATTAGTATACATGTTAGCTTGGTTGTTAAAGAATGTGGTTCTGAAACATACACTTCCATACCAGGACTCTAATAGTAAACAAACAAATAAACAAAAACACTTCCCTTTTTGATGGAATAAGTTCAAAAATTCAGTGCAATTTTTGTTGTACATTGTGGGTTCATGAGTTAGAAGTATATTGACTCTCAATATTCTATTTGGAATCTTCTGATGAAAATTAGATTGCCAATAATATTTATTAGATCATAATTTATAGTCATTAAACCAAATGGGCCACATAGACCAATTAAACTGCTGATTAGTAAATAAACACACAATTTGCTTATACTGTGTTTAAAATCAGCTGTGAGATACATAACTAAGCAAAAAAGAAAATAACAGCCTGAAGATTGTTTAATGTTTCTCTGATTCTATGATTTTTAAAAGTAGCATGGCCATAGAATTTGTTATGCAAACCAAACCATGTTGTTTTAATTTTTTTGTAGAGACAGAGTCTCATTTTATGGCCCTCCATAGAGTGACGTGGCAGCACACTGCTCACACCAATTTCCAACTCCTGGGCTTAGATGATTCTCTTGCTTCAGCCTCCCAAGTAGTTGGGACTATAGGTGCCAGCCATAACACCTGGCTATTTTTTCAATGCAGTTCAGCCAGAGCCAGGTCTGAACCTGCCACCATTGGTATGTGGGGCCAGGACCCTACCCACTGAGTCACAGGCACTGCCCCAAACCAAACCATTTTAAGAATGTAAGAGGATGCTAGTATTACACCATGATATGTATAAAGGGAGATTGAATCAGAACAGGCTGTACAATCATACTACATGTAACTTCCAAATTATATCATAATTAACAAGATTTTCTTTCTACTCTAATGGATCTCATACAGACATTTTATATTAATAAGTGCTTGGTTCTTGAAGAGAAGTTTGTAAACGACAAAAAAATTGAAGGAGATGTCATATATTCAGTATACTTCAGAGGATTAAGCAGATGCAACATCTACTTATTCCTACAGGAGTTTGCCATGATTCTGTTTTAATATTTGTTGCTTACATCATAAAGTTCTTTATTGCACATTTTCTGTGTCAAGCACTATGTTGTAAACTTCCCATCTATTATTTCATTTATCCTCACCCTACTCAGTAATCAAGTTTCTATTACTCTCACCATTTTATGGCTGAAGAAATTAAGCGTCAGGAACTAAGTGATGTGTGCAAATTCTTGTGACCTGTGGAGGATGGAGCCAGGTTTGGGATTTATGCTAAGTCTGCAATTTGTGCTTTACCGGCTATACTGTTTTCTTTTTCTTTTTCTTTCTTTCTTTCTTTTTTTTTTTTTTTTTTCAGTTTTTGGCCAGGGCTGGGTTTGAACCTGCCACCTCCAGCATGTGGAGCCAGTGCTCTACTCCTGTGAGCCACAGACGCCGCCCTCAATACTGTTTTCTTTTTTTTTTCTTTTTTTTTTTTAATTAATACTGTTTTCTTAATAACAATAGGTCACCAGTATTTCTCAGCCATGTCTTTAATTTGAGATGGACAATTATCAGCCCTGAAAATATCAGTTTATGTTCACTAGGTGGTGGGAGATTATTGGCCAATTATTTTTTTTCCCATTTTGCAAAAAATAGGAGGTAACAACATTCATCTCAAACCACAGATAGTGATGTTCCACAGTGCTCTGGAATGATTAAATGGTTAGATTCTTTTACTTTACACATATCCCCTACACTCCGAAGTATAGATTGTATGAAGTGGGTTTACCGGCTGACCTACATTTTGATAGTGAATGTAGAAAATTTAGCCAGTGATGAGTGAGTAAATTCTACCAATAGGAAAGATAAAAGTGAAATCCTCTTGACATCACCCATCAGCAGCGTTCTGCCCCCTCTATTATGCAGATTCATAATGTAACCTCTGAGAATGGAGAAGATAAAATGAAGTCGTGAACTTAGATAACTGAAGTAGCTAAAGTAAAATTTTATGTATATATTTCCCTGCTCATTAGGGAAATTTCTAAAGAGTTAGTATTTCATTCAACCTTCAAACACTTGAGCAGGAATGTCAGCATGGTCTGGTCCAGATGGGCTAATACTTTATGGTAAGAATAATAACATGGACATTTAGGGAAAATAAATGAAAACAACTCTGATTATAAATGTATATGACCAGGGGGTTCAGGGGCAAGAGGAAAGTTCTCTGTTTTCTCAAATTAGGTTCACTAAGAACCCATGGTGCATTATTCATGGGCAAAGTAAATAAATAGGTAAATAAATTCTGACCATTAAATTCAGCATCTAAAAAGCTCAATTTCATTGGGTCTTAAGAGTGATAATGAAAGATGTGAGCTGCCTCTCCTACGAAGGTCTGTAATACTCTTAGCTTCAGATCTGGACATCTATGTAGGTGCCTGGACGGAAACATAAACTTAGCAAATTGATGATTCTGACATAGGAGACTGGAGAGAAACGTGAAATCACTAAGTCTGACCAAAAGGCAAATGTATCCAATGGAACTGGCCTCAGATCCTCAGAGACCTCTCTTTGCAACCTGAATGAGACTAGGAAAAGCTTGTGCTCAGTCTTATCAAAGGCACTACTGCTACTACTGTCTGTCATGCCAGAAATGTACTTGTGCTTCCCCTAGTAGTCCATGACCATCTCGGTTTGCACTCTTCCCCATAACCTTTATCAGCCGTAAACATAACACTTAAAAGTGACATTTAGTGTTGTCTATTATTTGAATTAAAAAAATCTCATTTGAAGTTTGGATAGAGCTTATATATATAAAGAAAATTATAAGAGAGTACTCACACTTCATGTGTGAAGGTGGTCATAGTCTCGGATAGGAAAGCAACTCAGTAATTATAATTTTGCATGTTATGTGATGTAATTGTGCTCTGCACAAGTCTGATGGGACAGATAGGGATTTCCTATAAGAAATAGTGCTTAAAGTGAATTTAAAATGTGTTGCTACTTTGACTCTTAGCTTGTCACAGATGGTAACCAGGGAAAAAATGAGTTTGAAGGTGGTATTGGGTTATTCATACAGAAATAATCAAACTCTATTTCATTTAATGATTCATGCCTTTGTAAATCACAAATACATGATACTGAAATGTAAGCCTTATAACATAGTCGATATTTCTTTTATTGACTGAAATACCTGTGTGATGATGGCTCTGATGGCCATTCCAGAAAAAGTGCACCAAAGATGCTTTGAAGGCTACACTAAGTGCTGGCATCAGTGTATAGCTTCCCAAGGGTAATACTTGGCCATAGTAGTATTCCATAATGAGATACGTAGCACTTTTTCTAAGATAAATTCGTGAACTTAGTTGTCCGACCTTACATTTACAGCAGCACAAGGGCTGAGTTTGGCAACACAGATGGGCAATATAATCTTGCCAAGGTGAGGAATATAAACTAATCATCACAAGGTCACACAATGACAGAAGAAGGAAACAAGATATCTTGGTCCACAGATGCCGAGAATTAGCGTTTGAAGAAAATAATTATGAAAGTCATTGAATCCTCCTGAGAGGTCAAGAAATCTGAGTATTTAAAAACATCTTTGATGTTTTCTTGGTAAGGAGCAATAGTAGAAGCTTATAAATAAAATAGGAAGAATAAAAAGCCTAATATGAAAGATCGCACGTTTGAGAGAGTTAATCTTCTAGTGTGAATGGGACTTCAGTGCATAACTGATTGAAGCTAAGGATAAAGAGAAAATGTCAGTGACAGCCCCTGGGGTTGGCTGCAGTCATTGGGGTGAAAGCAAATGTGGAAAGATGGGGGTTAAAACATATGTTCAGTTGGAAATGTGTCAATTTTGCCTAAGTCTAGGAGATTCAGTACTTGTCCATCGGATTTTCGAATTAATGAATTTAGAGAAATTGTCTAGAATAAAAAAGAGGAGAGAAAAAGGCTGTTTTCTAGGAAAAATAAACATTAAGGAAGAGCTAAAGGAAAAGCTAGGGGACAGTGTCCAGCCCTCATGTGCCAGAACGTTACAGGTACTTAATAGATGAAATACCTTGTTATAGGGTGTAGTAGGCTGTGAGACACACAAGATGGCCATAAGATCCACTGACACATCTTGCAGGGCCCACAGTGTGTGTCACTTGCAGTGTGATGTAACATGCCCTGGGGATTTTTGACCCTACCACAGGTTTATCAGGTCTCTGTGACAAAAAGACCTAAAAGTCCTGCCTGCCATACAGACAAGGCCACATCAGCAGAGACGCAACTGTCATGAACCTCACAACAGCATTTACCCTTATGAGAATAGCTTAAACTTCAACAGCTCAGTCAGACCAAATATAGGAAGAAGAAAGGGCAAAGAACCCTCCAAACTATGAGAATGGTCTCCAGTGCGGACATTCCCTATTCCAGCCTTTGGCTATGTCTGGCCCATACCATTTGTCTGACCCTACTTTCCATCTTCTCACAGCACTGCCAAGCAAACTGAACATCCAATATTGTCAGGGAGCCACCTGTGACAAGAATCAGACTGAAGGGAAAAAACTGTCCCCTAGGGAAGCTAGTTGCTCTCCTAGGACCTCCAGAGACCTTGAATAAGACAATGGTGTAGACAGCAGTCTATATCAGCTCTCAAATTTAGCCACTAAAACAGTGAGCAACTCACTCAAAATGCTTAGTGAAAGATTTTAAAAGACTGCTTATTCTTCCTCTACTGTCTAGATTCTAGAGAATTCAAACACTTCAGGAAACTTCTTGCCCCTACTCCAAATGTGCACATGCTAATACCTAGAACATGTGCATATGTTCCTTGGAATGACCAAAGGGATTTCTCAGGTAGAATTAAGGTTACTTTAAAACAGAAGACGATCGTGGATTATCTGGCTGGGTCCAGTGCAAATATTCTCATGAGACAGAAGGGGAAGAGGAATGCAGAAGTTTTAGTAAAAGGAATACAAGGAGAAGAAAAGAGGAAGGGGAGATTAAAAGCATCAGAATTTAAGTCACCATCGCAGTGTGTGAAGATGAAAAATAAGAGCCAGAATTCAGGCATGGAGACGGCCTCTAGAAACTGGGAATGGCCTTCACCTGGGACAGCCAGCCAGGAAATGATTACCTGAACCCGACAACTTCACAAACTATATTCTGCCAACAACCTAAATGTTCAAATAAATAGATTCTTCCCTAGAGCTTCCAGAAAAGAATGCGGCCTTGCTAGCCCTTTGATTTCAGCACAGTGATTGTGTACCAGAACTATGAGATGATAAAGACATATCAGTTTAAGCTGCTAAATGTGTGGCAATTTGTTATGGCAACAATATAAAATGAATATACTTGAATTGAGGTTATTTTTTCTGGACAACATGTTATGCCTATAATATTCTAAATAGTAAACAAAGGAATAGTACTAATTAAAATATGAATGCTGGCTAACACAAATTGGCATACGTCCCACTTCTGTTTTGCTTATATTACTTGTGACAATGCGGAAAGTCTGATAACAAAAAACTTTGTGAGATTAATGCGCATTGGATAATTTAATACTGGTGTTATAGCAGAGATATGACCGTATTGAAGGAATGCACAATTCTGTTTGTTCCAAAGTTTTAAAGCCCACACGGTGTGCAATGGGGTCACCAAACGGTGGTCTTGATAATCCAGATAGCACACTTGTTTATGGTGTATAGTTTATCATGTCTAACAAACTCTCACTAAAATGAAATAGTGAAGCCAATTCTATTTTCTTACAATAATAAGTTTTGGTTTTACCTTCAGGGTTCGGGGCCAATTCACCCAAGTATAGATTGAAATGAACTTGAGGTCTTCAAATTTCTAAAGCTACGATACTGACATTATTTCCTATGTGTGCTATGTTGGGCTTTTTTATGTTTCTTCATTTTCTGTGGTTTATATTATTTATATCATGCTTGTTGAAAATAAGCAACACTGGTTACTTTTTATTAGGGAAATAAATTGTTGCTGAGAAGACGATATGGTACAGAATATTTAGCTCATTTTAGTTCATTTGTCTGGAATTATACTGTGAAATTGAACTATGTGAAGGCAGATTACTCGAAGTTGGTCTTTCTCGGAACATTAATAGGACATGAAATGGCACCAAATGTTACTATTTAAGGCTCAGTGTGTTTTCACTGCAGGCTGTGAAGCCAACAGGCTTTAGTTTCCACTTTATTTCCAAAACCACTAAGAACTTTAAAACATTTAAAAAGAGTTTGTTATTGTCCAGTTTATAGAAAAATAGCACTATTACTTCCATTTTACATGTATTCTATTTCAACTATTTCTCGTTTTGATCTCATCCTTTCAATGATTCATTCCTTCTAGGCAGAAAAAAAGAGCTATCAAAATAATTCCATCATTTTTATTATTTGCCTAGAATTCATTTCATTTCTAATCATATAGTAACATACATAAGCATACAATTGTTGAGGAGATCAACCCTTAACAATTTAACTTTGAAGATAGATATAAAAACTTTCCAGACCTGGGAGGTGCCTATGGCTCAAAGGAGTAGGGTGCCAGCCACATATGCCAGAGGTGGCGGGTTCAAGCCCAGCCCTGGCCAAAAACTGCAAAACTCACACACACAAAAAACAAACAAACCCACCCCTCAAACTTTCCAGACTTAAATAGTGTCAATGTTTTACAAATAAATGATAACTACAAAATTTTATGATTATTGTATAACTGGGAATTGTTTCTTGAAATCAAAATATTAGGTAGAATTCAATTGGAAAATCACCAGGCCAATTAAACCACACAGCTAATTTGGGTACACTGAGGTCAACATAAATATAAGGTTAGCAATACTTTAAAACATAATTGTTTTGTTATTATTTTAAAATAACAACAGCAAACATTTGCTAATAGTTTGTTGGCAAAAAGATACTCTGCCAAATATGTTCAACTTTAGTGAATAAATACTCATGTAAAAGTAATACGTCACTTATATACAAACAAACAGCATGAAAAATGAGAAACCGAGTCCTGTCCCAGTTTCAGTATTTCTTTCACCATATCATATATATGTATTTACATGTTAATTTTTAAGCACCCCTAATACTTAACTATGCACACTGAATCTGTTTATATCCTCACATGTCTTTAATTCATGGAATCCAAATCAAATGGGGAATTATACCAGTATTGTGATTTTACTTCAATGTAGTTTTTAACAAAATCACTCTTCTCATCAAATTATACAAATTTACCGGGATACAATGCCAAGGAGGAAGATCCCAGATCAGGAGTTTGGAGACCTGGGTCCTAAGATGACCTACTAGTAGCCCACTGTTGGGCTTCAGTCTCCATGAAGAGCAGGAGTTTGGAGACCTGGGTCCTGAGACGACCTTCTACTAGTAGCCCACTGACCTTGGGCTTCAGTCTCCATGAAGTTTCTGCCTATGAGGGTACCTGAGAGTGAAGCATAAAAACTTAGTGGTATCTCAGCAAATAGATTATAATTTTTATCCTATGACTAGTCTGATCTCCCAAGGTGTGGAGTTGGAATAATTATTGAAACTTCCCAGTAGCAAGAACTATCTAGGATGTTTGTTAACAGAATGGATATCAAGTCTCTTCTGGAGAACTGATTCAGTGTGTTTGGCATGCTTGAGGAGTCTTATTCTAACCAGTCCTCTAGCGATCTGTAGCATTTTCAAGTTTGGGATTGGCTGGTGTTGTTTCTTCTGATGTTACCGAGAGCCCAAGGTCTGGAGGGCTCCAGCAGAGATCCCGGTCTAGTCACTAAACAGAAGGGTAAATGCAGAGTGTTTCACTGGGGTGACACCTGGGAAGTCTCTCTTCTCAGTGTGGTGTCCAAAAAGCCTCAGAATGGGGCAGGCAGTTCTGTCCCTGACCCTCATGCCTGCTTCCCATGCCAAGGTTCTCAGCATAGGGCCATGGCACATTCCCATGAATGGACATGGGTGGAAAAAGAAAATGAGAGGACATGGGGACAAGGGCGGCCTAGGAGGGGACAGTCGGGGAAATTCCAGTGCTTAGGCCCTCTAGACCACTCTCACCTTAATGGATCTGAATTACCCACTAAGTACAGACCATTCAACAATCTCTTCCTGCAAAGAAATGGAAAAGAAACTACATTCTCCTACATTTAGTATGTACTCACCTAATCAAGAGATAATTATATATGCCCTTGGTAACAAATTGAGTAGCTATAATGGAAAGAATTCAGAGTCTATTTTCCCAAACTCTTTGTTTATAAAATATACAAGATATTCTTGCAAGTTGCCATTTGCAAGAATATTCTTGTCTCTGCATATATTATATGCCGAGGTCTATATATGCCTATATATATATTCATACTCTTGTCTCTAGCATATATATATTTAGTGACAGAGTCTTAACTTTGTTGCTCTTGGTAGAGTGCTATGGTGTCACAGCTCACAACAACTTCCAGCTCTTGGGCTCAGGCAATTGTCTTGCCTCAGCCTCCCAAGTAGCTGGGACTACAGGCACCTGGCTATTTCTTGTTGCGGTTTGGTCAGGGCTGGGGTTCGAGCACATCACCCTCGGTATATGGGACCAGCACCCCAATCAATGAGCCACAGGCACCACCTAGGAGCATATTTTTTTTAAACTATAAAGTGTGACCAAAATGCATAATTGTAAAAAGGGGAAGAAATAGTTCTTTCGTTTTTTGTAAAAATAAGTTCTATTTTTAAAGTCTCATATATTGCTTCTCCAAATTTTGACTTTTGGACATTAACTGGTTTTCTTGAATTATAATACTGTTCATGGTAAGAAATTGTGTAATTTACAGATCCAGGAGAAGCAATCTCTGTCTTTTTTGCTGTTATAATTTGTATTTTTATGTTATTTAGAGAGTTCAGTAAGAGGGAAGTAATAAAAGAAGATAATTTAAGGGGATTAATAATTTTCTAAATGCCAGAGGCTAAATTATAATCAAATTTTTATACATTTTGCTAATTAAAACTTAGAAACAGGCTAAAAATTATGTGGAATGTAGAGTGTTCTTAATAGGCTAGACACATGTAATTGCTTCTAGTACCTGTAATCACCTGGCAGCATCATTTGCATGGATTAGAACGAAGACAAATGATCTGGAGAAGCATCAGGATTCCAACAATCTTTCTGTATTTTCACACCAATGTTTAAGTCTCTTGAAACACTGCAATTTGTTACCACATTAATAGCCTTATAACAATTTATCAAAAAAGATTAAGTATAATTGATGACACTATTATATTAAATAGCAGTAAAGTAATCTACTCATTATTTATAGGGCAAATTATAGAGATAAAAACAAATTTCTTTTCAGAAAAGTTAACAAAATCCTATTGTGTTCAATAAAGTATGGAAGGAAATAAAACACAGTTGTTCCTTTTAAAAAGTGTACATGGTAGGGTAAGATTTTTCCAACAATAAAAAAATCTGTTAACAGTATGGGACAATGTTGAGAAAACAGATGAGTATAAAGACGTGATTAGTTCTTTTATAATACTTGGGAGAGTTATACATGATACTATTTGGAATGCTTATTCTGGTCTCCAATTTTGGTATCAGAAATTTTAGCTAGTATGTTACCTAATTCAGGGATTAGTCAGAGAAGCTATTCTAACTGGGATGAGTTCTGGAAGTTTCCATCAATAGAATAAACTACTCGTTAGTGTATTATATGTAGCATTTTATTCACTGCAGTGAGTTAAATTTTCTTTGTTTTCAGCCATGTTTTTAATTCCTCTTTCTCTTTAATATTTTAATTGGAAATCAAGAAAGCCTTTAAGAAAAATATCTAGCCCATGTAGTAATCTTTTTATCTTGACCTTAAAAAACTTGTTGGCTTAAAACATTTTTAAAAGAATGACGATAATCCATTTTAAACTTCCATTTTTTTCTAGACTTTTCCCTGAAATTAATGGAGCTATGTTCCATTTTTTTTTTGTTTCTTTCTCCTCAAAAATTGGCCATATTTTTCTTCATCTAACAACTGTTCTTGGGGTGGACTGCTCTCCATTAAGACTCATGCCTCTTCCATTTCCAAAATGTGCAGCCATGCTTCTCACTCTCTCTTGTGCCAGGATTAAAGTCTGGTGCCACATCACATACAATATGGTAATAAAAACCATATACAAACTAAAATTTAAAGTATTTTTTTGTAGTTGTTGTTTTCTGTTAGCTACTTCATTTCAGTAAGCAAAAAAGGAGAGAGAAGAGATGAACAGGCAGCCTTTTGGTAGAAATCTCCACTCTTAGCCTCTTTTTCCATGTGGAATTCTAGAAAATACATAGTTTGCTTTAAAGATTGAAACTATAGATTTATTTCTCAAGAATTCAGCAAGATACTGGTAATCTTTGGGAGAAGAAAAATCACAAGGACAACAGAAAGGATTTCAGGGTGAGACCACATTGTGAAGTCTCATTGTGTCTTTACTTTAGAGTTCTATCTCCCCTTGTCACTTCCTTTTTATGTGGTGCCTGCTTGGCTTGCCTTTGACCTGATCTATGTTCAGTCCAGAAATCTTTATTATCTATGTCAAGATCATAAATTGAGCCATTCTGGACATCTACCTTCTCCATTACCACTCGTTTGTCATTAATATTTTATCTACAAGACCCATCATGGGATTAGACACTGTATTTTAATTCCTAGACTAGGTCAAGTTAATGTAGACATCTCACATTCTAGGAGATGAGTTTTTACTGCTAGATTTGTATTCTGTTATTATGGCTCTTATGTATAAAAATCGATTTTTTGGGAAATGGTGTACAAAGCGCGGGCTGAATGTGCGTGGGTTTTCACACACACGTATTTATCTCCAGTCAGAACTCAGAGTTAGGAGGTGAGGGAAGGTAAGTGCAGTGTACCTTTCTCCTCTGTGATGCTCCTCAGTTAGTTAAAGAAATTCTATCTCCATTAGCTTCTCTGAGAGAGAATCACCACTCAAGCTGATTCAACAAAGCCCGTGCTCTTCAGGCTCTCTCAGTAAAGACCAAAGATAATGAACTCAGAATTTAATGATTTGTTAAATTAGGACACTTGAACAATTATAATTATTAGCTTAACTACATGAAATTGCTGACTTTGTACTCAATATTGGACAAGTAACAATAATTCCAAAGAGTTTAAATCAATAGATCAAAAATGAAATCACTTTTTAGAGTAAGCTAACATGACGAAAACTTGAGGGTTAAGGAATTGTTTTAGATGTCTAATATAGCAAGAAACTTGCCTGTGTCTGTGTGTATGTAATTTATATATAATATCTGCATAATATCTTGCAATTCTACTTTAACATTTGAAGGTGAGTTTTTACCTACAATTCTCTTTCATATAAAAAGTGTTTGGAGTGTTGTAACTTCATCAAATCTAAAATGCTATGGCTTGTAAAAAGCTACTTTAATCTATTCATTAAAAATACAAAAACTACTTATTCTTTGCATTATAAAAGCAGAGCATTTACAACACAACAGTTTTTGAAAAATGACTCCTCTGTTTTTCAAGGATATTGTTCCAAGACAGTGATTCCCCATTTCACATTTTTGAAGCTAGTGCACATTCTTGATTTTTATTCAAGGGGTAACTTATGTGCATTTATATAGTTAACATCTAAACAAGTTAGTTGACAAACCAATAAGTATTCTTAAAAAGCACAGATATCAATTCAAAGAGAAATTTAAGTTTTGGATTAGTGAAAAGACACTATATATTCCACACAGTATGTAAATTTAGATAAAAATTAAATATCAGGTCAATACTGGCTCAAGATAATGTGAAGGCAATTAGTTTCATATACACATTATAACCCTTGATATATTTAGTGTGGTAAAGTAAGACAAATAAATGCTAAATTAAAAATAACAAGAAAATACTTTCTACTGAGAAAAAGTAGAATAGTTTTTACAGCTTAAGTATCAGGATTTCTTAAAATTAAATATTAATAAAATATGTGAAAACGTATAATCTACATTTTTATACATTATTATAAAATGAATAGAAGTCAGAGTAATTTTTTCCAACTTCTCTTATAAGAATTATGTGTATTATAGATCTTACAAATGGATTTTTATACACATATAGACATAATTGTTATGAATTACAGCTAAATAAAATTCTTACAGGGAACTTTGAAGTTAAATTGTTTTTCTGTTAACTACTCCTTGTATGCTAATTAATAAGGTATACATTTAAACAGATTTCTGCTACTCATCTCAGACGTAGAATAGTGTTAATAAAATCCAGAGGTGAAATCTTTCTAAAAAGCCATAACAATGATTTTCCATGTGGCATCATCAAAGTTTTTTAAAAAATGTAAAAATCAGATATCAGAAATGTACTTAGATAGCCATATAAAATGTAGCATTTTAAATGAGTATAAAAATACAGATTTAATTGAATTGAATATACGGAATGAGTGGAGTGGGAGGTCATTCTTAGAGAAAGGAAAAACTGCAAATAAAATGTTTAAATTATTAAATAGTTGTTGATTGTTGTTACTAGTACTGGTGTTGTTGTCTTGTTACTATTTATAATTTTTAGAAATATTTTCTTGGAGTCATTTTGTTAAAAACTATAATTGTTAGAGAAGAGAAAGCAGGTGCTATTATTATAAAACATTACACAAAAATACCATACTCTAATACATAATTTAGAATATTAGTGTGAATCATGTTGTTACCTCCAAAATGGAGGGATTTGTTTGTTTAGTGGATATCAAGTCATCAGACACAGCCAAGTTGCTTATAGCAAGGAAATTTGTATTACTCAGTACAAGTAAGGAGTACACTTGGAATAGTTACCAAACCAGTGCATCCCTGAGCAAGAGGGTTGGACTGGCTGACAGTGGGTTTAATCTGATAGGCTGTTGTGATGGAGTGAAGCCAGGAAACGTGTTTTTACTGGATCCTGCCATGGCATGATGTCAGGGCTTACACAGATTGTCTCCTGGGTCCTGGCTCCTGCTTCTTAATTCAGTCCCTGCATCTCAGACTGGGCACTTAGTTGCCACCAATGGTGGCACGCTGTCATCTAGACATGCTCAGGTTACCTAGTCTTCAACCTGGGGTTCCGTCACAATTGAAAAACAACAAGTAACTTTGGTATAGAAACATTGAGCCAGATTGTTCTGGTGTCATTACAATCTATTTAAGTAAAATTCAAAAGGATATAACTTATTATGTTTTTCATGCCCACTGAAAGCTTTGTTGGCAGCTTGATGTCTTTGTGGGTGGAACAAATATAACATACAACCTGAGTACCTAAATTAAAGTGCCTACTGCTGTCTTTCAAGTAAGAGAGACCAAAGTTTTGTGAAGAAAGTGTGATCTTACATGTGACATAAGGAAAGTAAAGTGTGAGTTTGTGACGCTTGCTATTCCAGAAGAGAGAAAATTTTAAAGAACAACATGCAGACAAAAGCACAAAAAATTAAATGGGTTCCTACTAACCAAATTTGAATCAAATTGAATATCAGAAAGAAAATAATGGCTATAGTGAAGTAAAGCATATTGATCCTGGGACAAGCTTGAGACTCTACTAGCATTGAAAAAGGTAAAATTTAACAAAAATTATCCCAAAGTAAAAGTTAGAAGAGGACATTTTGTCTTCTAATCTCATTTCTTGGTAATAGTGGTAATCTTGACTCTTTCTATAAAGGAGTTCAGGATATGCTACCCCCAACTATGATACTTTGGCATTTGAACAAACAGTCAAAGCAGGATGATTGCTGTGGATTTCTCCCCTGGAACGATTATAAACCTAGAAAGGTCATGCTCCAGTCTTCTGCCCCTTTCCTCTGAGGACTCTTGTTCAGGAGATGCCCTCCCTGTGTACTACAGGAAGGATTATTTTCATCTGTTCAGACACAAGGATGTGGAGAAGAATATGGACAAATGGACTCTGCTGCCTTCTCCCCTAGTTTAATGCCACTAGATTACACCTCCTTGGACTAACTATGCATCTTCACAACTGTACACCTGTTTTTCAAACCAAAGCATAGAAGTAGGCAAGTTTACCTCTTTTGTTAGGTTCTTCATTTCCTTACAAAGACACCTGTGTCACATCAAACTCGAATTAAATTTGTGTGCTTTCTTCTGTTAATCTGCCTTTCATTATATCAACCTTAGCCGTGGACCTAGACATCAGTGAGAAAAGATGTTTCTAACTCCCTACATCTGTATAAATTAGCAAGAACACCAACTGAATTGTATTTTCTGATCCAAAGACCTCGACATAATAATGCACTCTCTATAAACATAAGTCAAAACCACATGAATACATAATATACAATCTGTAGTCTAATTATACTCTTTAAAGGCTAAAATCATGACATTTATACAGATATAACAATGAACATATGTTGAAGAATATTCATCTACTCATAAATCAATGAGAAAACCAGGCAGATGTTATAACCAACTGGTTCCAAAGACAATTCAAAGAAGAGACATATAGATACATCAGCAATATTGAATGACTATGTAAATGGAGAAAACGTATTTTTTCACAGTGTGAGAAGAAAGAAAATAACCTTTACAGAACAGAAAATGAATGTTTATAGACAAGAATTATATTGGAAAAAAATTTTTTAGAAATCTAGGCTCAGAGGAAAAAGTGTCTTCTCATTACTCTGTTATCGGCAATTTTCAAAGATGCAAAATAGCTCACAGCTAATGGAAGACTAGAATCAGATAATCTGGAGGATTTCCCCTTTCATATTATCTAGAATTAATTACAAAACTCTAGAATTAAACACAATACTATTTTTGCCTCCAATTATTACTATGTATAAATTCATAAAATACATTATTTTATTAGGTTTAAAGAAATTTCTAAATGGATTGAAAAGATATTCATAAATTTGAATAGCTCATCGATTCTGGAGGTCTTTCTAGTTAAATGGCAAATAGATTTACATATTTTAAATCTATTTTCAAATTCAATCGAATAATTTACTTGGGTGAAAACATGAAAATTTTGATCATAGACAGGTAAAATATCTGGTAAATAATAAACCTTTGGGATATATGATCCCCAGTGTTAATCATTTTGCTTTGAGGAGGTGAAAAATATTGATTTTTGTATATATTGGTAAGGTGTAAAAAACTGGATTATCATACTAACAGCTTTTTAACTCTAATTAAAAGACTCAATCATGTAATTAATGCAGAATGAGGATTTAGTTTAAAAATTGTATCTGTTGGGTCTTTACCTGGTTTTGGTATCAAGGTGATGTTTGCTTCATAGAATGTGTTGGTAGTATTCCATCTCTTTCTATATTTTGGAAAAGGTTGAGTAGTATGGGAACTAGTTCCTCTTTAAAGGTTTGGTAGAATTCTGCTGTTACTACTCAATCTTGCCAGTGTTTCAGCTTATCAATGAGAAGCTCATCAGATCAGCAGGACAAGTACATGTCATGCCCAAAACCTTTTTGGAGATCACATAGGGCTTACTCAGTAATGGAATGAAAGCCTGGTTTTGTTGCCACTTGTTTGGCCTCTGATTAATTAGGTACATTCCCTAAAAGTACAAAGCAGATGCTTTTTTGACACTCCATTAAATGATCTTCCTCAAAGAGAAGTTAATCCCAGAGTAGGATCAATTCTAATTATTGTTTTACCTTTTGCACAGCAAGACCCTACAGGAATTGAAGAGGAAGAAAGGATGCTCCCTATCCCTCCTCATTGCTGATGATTCAGGCCAACTGTGGTTAGAGGACAAGCTCTGTACTAACAAGGTTTAAACAAACCCACCACCCTCAAAGTGGGATCCACCGTTCCTGGGAATTACAACTGTTGTTACACGTACATCTTCTAATTGTTTTGCCTACAAATAAGTTGATAAGTGTTGGATTGTGCAGGCGCCACATTCTCAGTACTGCTTTAGGCATGGTGGGGTTATAGATGTAGGGAGGTACTAGTTGCTCCCTTTAAGGATCTGCAGTCTAATAAAGTGAGATGAGACTACCATTGAAAACAGCTGCAAACAATACAAGGCTGTGAATGCAATCCAATGCTGACTTGGGGCCTTGGACTTTTAACTGCAATAGAAATTTAGTGAAGAGGGAAAGTCATTGGGTGTTTCATTTGTAAAACTACACAGAAGGCTTCATGAAGGAAATATAACAGAAGTTGAACATTGAAAGAGAGGCCAGATTTGAGGCAAAGGAGACAGGCTGTCCTTTTCATTTTCAGGCAACACTGTTGTGTTAATTCTTTGAGATGCCCCAAATTCTTGATTGCTGCAAGGCAGAAGGTATATAAACAAACACGTTTTCAATCACTGGGCCATTATGTTGTATTTTGTTTTTTATTGCAGACCACTTACTTAGTGAACTGGGGTATTACTTTTTTAAAATAACCTTTAATATATGGTTATTGTAGTGACCTATCAATAAATGTACTCAACTTTCCATTACCTTTTTGGCATGGTCAGGCCTAATTTGACTCATTAGTTATAGAATTATAAATTACATAGATAAACTGAATCACAAATTTTAAAAAAGTGCATACTTTGTGCTAGACCCTGTGTTAGGTGCTGGGGATAAAAATGGCGCATAAGTAATCAAGATGCCTGTCAAGTTGAAATGTGATGGTAGAGGCAGACATACAAAGAATGCCATGATTATAATTATAGTATATGTCATCAAAGAAAAATATAGAGAGCTACAAAAGCATGAATCAGAGACCAAATTTAGATTAGCAAGGCAGTGACAAATTTCTTGAGGAATTGATAATTTAGGCTGACACTGAAAGTTTATAAGAGTTAGAGGTAGGAGAGACAGGAATAGAGTATTCTAGTAACAGAAAGACAACTAATGTGCTTGTAGGGTGAAGTGAGATAAGCCTAGACAAATAAGTAGAGCTGTATCATACTTATCTATATTATAAATAAATTACAAATTATAGCAAACTGAAATATTCAGTCATAGAGCTTTTAACTTTTATCTTTTTATCATAAGCTACAGAAGAATCAAATTTATGATAAAAGCAATTTGAGAAGATGAACTTAAAACAGAAATGCCTTATTATTTCATTCCATGCTGTCTTTCACACAGTAGACATAAGATACAACTAGAACTTTAAAATTCTAGTTAAAGTGATTATCTCTATAATTATGAAATAGAGAAATCAGTCCCTCAGTAGGGACATGGTGAAATAATTAGGTGCATGGAATTTTAGAACCAAACTTTCTGGATGTGAATTCCAGCTCAATTCAAACTAGCTAAGTAAAATTGAGCCTCAATTTTCTTACCTTTAAAATGGGGATGGATTGGCCAGGCATGGTGGTTCACCTTATAATCCTAGCACTCTGTGAGGCTGAGGTGGGCAGATCACCTGAGCTCATGAGTTCAAGACCAGCCTGAGCAAGAGCAAGACCCCATCTCTAACAACAACCAAAAAAAACAAATAGCCCAGCGTTGTGGCAGGCACCTGTAGTCCCAGTTACTCGGAGGCTGAGGCAGGAGGATCACTTGAGCCCAAGAGTATGAGGTTGCTGTGAGCTATGACACCATAGCACTCTACCAGGGGCAACAAAGTGACATTGTCTCAAAAAAAAAAAATGGGGATAGATTATAACCAAATTGAAAACAACAAAAGGATAAAAGATAAATTAGAATTTATCAAAATTGAAAACTATGACATCCAGGTATGGAGGCTTGTACCTATAGTCCTGGCTACTCAAAAAGTTAAGTTAGGAGGACTCCTTGAGCCCAGGAGTTCAAGACCAACCTGGGAAACATACTGAAAATTCATTTTTTAAAAACCACAAAAACAAACCAAGAAAATAAAAATAACAACAAAAATACTGTTTCAAAAGACAAAAATCCCAAAGGTGTTTCAAAAGACAAAATCAAGAAAGTGAAGAAAACACATAGAATGGGGAAAAAAAATTGCAATCATAGGAAGGTCATTAAAAAAGTTTGGAAACAGACTGTGTGACAGTCCATTATTTTACTTCCAAAAAGCACAGTCAACAGCATCCTTTTTGATTTCACCTGTGCAAGTTTCAAGTTGCTCCACTCATCAGTGTTGCTGGGAGTGCTTCACTCTGTGCAGATTTTGTTTTGTGATTTTTGTGTAGCTCAAAACATTTATAATGACCTCATGTATATTTTATAAAGGACTTTAATATAGAATGTACTTAAGAAATATTGCAATATAATAAGATAAATGACCCATTGTAAAAGGAGAAAATTACATTTCCCCAAAGCAGATATACAGATGGCCAATAAGCACATGAAAAGATGTTCAATATCCTTAGCCATCAGGGAAATGTAAATTAAATTCACAATAAGTACCAATTCATAACAACTAATATGCCTAAAATTAAAAAATAATTGTTGGTCAGGATATGGAGAAATTAGAACCCCCATACACTGAGGGTGGGAATATAAAATGGTATAACTATTTTGAAAAACAGTCTGATAGTTGTTTAGGCATTGTTATGGTTTGTATATTTGTCCCCTCTAAATCTCAATGTTAAGATTTGAATCTCCAATATTGGACATGAACACTTAGCTAAACTTCCCACACTTCTGGGATAACCCCTTTGGGACCTCCTTGGTTTTGGAAGAGCAACACTGATCCTTTGGCAAAGTAGAGGCAAACCTGGGCTTAAGGCACCACCTAGAGCTTAAAAGTAGGCAGTGGCCTAGCAATAAAGAACCTCTAAGAAAATATATCCAATGAAAACCAAGACAAGCCAGAGAAGATTAGAATAAATAAGTAATCCTTCAATGCAAAAATGTAATCTATATTCACAAGAAACATCAAATAGGGAGGCATTATCTCCCCAAACAGACAAAGCAAGGATTATCCCTGATGAGAATTATCCCTAATGAGACAGCAATCAAATAGTAGTTTTAAGCAAACTTGGTGATAAGGTAGCATAGAAAAAAAATTTGAAATTTATCAGAGAAATTTAACAAAAAGATTGAAATAATTTTATAAACCCCAGAAATACTAGAACTTACAAATACATTTGATAAACTAAAAAATTTATTAGAGGGCTGGGTGTTGTGGCTCACATCTATAATCCCAGCATGTTAGAAGGCTGAGGAAGGAGGATCGCTTGAGCTCAGGAGTTTGATGCTGCAGTGAGCTATGACAACACCACTGCACTCTAGCCCTTTAGCCTGGGCAACAGAGCAAAAGCCTGTCTTTAAAAAAATAAATAAATAAAAATTCAAAAATTGAAATTAAAAATTCATTAGAGACTCTTAATAGCAAAATGAATCAAGCAGAGGAAAACAGGCTATTTGGAAATACACAGTTGGAGGAGAAAAAAGAATGAAAAGAAACAAGAATCACCTATCTTATTTCCATATCCTATAAGATATAGAAAATTATCTCAAAAGACAAAATCTAAGAATTATTGGCATTCAAGAGGGAGTTGAACAAGAGGTAGAAGAAAGCTTATTCAAAGAAATAATAACAGAAAATTTCTAAAACTTGAGGAAGACATAAAGATATATATCCAAGTACAGTTAGATCAGAGAACAACAAATAGATTTGATCCAAATAAGACTACCCAAAGGAATATAACATTCAGATTCCTAAAGATGAAGGACATAGAGAGAATCCTAAAAGCAGCAAGAGAAAAGAATCAAAAACTACATATAAAGGAGCTTCCATTTGTCTGACAACAGACTTCTTGACAGATACTATCCAAGTCAGAAGAGAGTGGAATTATATTTTCAAAGAGCTAAAAGAAACAAAACAGTTGGACAGCACCTATGGCTCAGTGGGTAGGGTGCTAGCCTCATATACCGAGGGTGGCAGGTTCAAACCTGGCCAAACTGCAACAAAAAAATAGCTGGGCATTGTGGCAGGCACCTGAAGTCCCAGCTACTTGGGAGGCAGAGGCAAGAGAATCTCCTAAGCCCAAGAGTTGGAGGTTGCTATGAGCTGTGACACCACAGCACATTACCAAGGGCAATAAAGTAAGACTCTGTCTCTTAAAAAAAAAAAAAGAAGAAGAAGAAAGAAAGAAAGAAACAAAACAGCTATCCAAGAATATTGTGTCCACCAAATTATTCTTAAAATACCAAGGAAAAATTGTCTTTTCTAGACAAAGGCTGAGAAAATTTTCTACCACTAGACTGGTTTTACAAGAAATGCTAAAGGGAGCTTTTCAATTTTTTTAATCTAAAAGAAAAAACAATAACATGCAAGAAAAGAGAGAAAAAATAAAGAGAAAAACATT
Organism: Galago senegalensis; assembly: GCA_963575145.1. Lineage (NCBI taxonomy): Eukaryota > Metazoa > Chordata > Mammalia > Primates > Galagidae > Galago > Galago senegalensis. The sequence goes on along the minus strand of CAUYTI010162667.1, from coordinate 14,299 downwards.
TGAAGGTATAAAACCCACTGGTAAAAATAAATATACAGACAAACCCAGAATACTCTAATGCTGTAATTGTGGTGTGTAATCTACTTGTAACTCTAGTATGAAGCCAAAGACAAATTTATCAAAAACAATAATAGCTACAGGTACATTTTTAAACATAGGTAATAAAAATAGATGTAAATTGAGATAACTAAAGGTCAAAATGTGGAGAGTTGAAGTTAAAGTATAGAAGTTTTTGCTTTTCATTTTTTTCTTTGTTTCTATTCGTTTCTTTGTGATCTTTGATAAGTTATCTTCTCTTTTAAATAACTTGTTATATCTAAAAGAGTTTTTATAAGCCTCGCGATACTTATGACACAAAAACTATAATAGGTTCACTAAAAATAAAAGGTAACTAATTAAAACATACTGCTGGAGAAAAACATTTATCCACAAGGGAAGACAGTAAGAAAGGAAGAAAAGAATTTAAACAGCAACCAGATAGACTTGGCACCCATAGCTCAAGACTCATGGGTTCAAACCCAGGCAAGGCCTGCTAAACATCAATGACAACAATAACAAAAAAATAGCTGAGCGTCATTGTGGGTGGCTATAGTCCCAGCTACTTGGGAAATTGAGGCAAAAGAATCTCTTAAACCTAAGAGTTTGAAGCTGCTGTGAGCTGTGATGCCACTGCACTGTACCAAACAAAAACAAAAACAAAACCATAAAAAGCGACAAAGTAGCAGTTGAAAGTCCTTAATTATCAGTCATAATGCTAAATGTGAATGGACTCTATTCTCCAGTTACAAGGGAAAGGGTGGCTGAATGGAAAAAAAAAACTAACACTGAAGTATATGATACCTACTGGTAAAAGAAACTGACCTCAGCTATAAATGTAGACTGAGAGTGAAGGGGTGGGAAAAAATATTACATATAACTAGAAACCAAAAAGGAAACAGGATTAGCTATATTTCTATATATCAGGTAAAATAAATCATAAATCAAAGACTGTAGAAGAAGACAAAGAAGATCACTATATAATGATAAAGGAGTTGATTCAGCAAGAGGACATAATAATTATACATATGCATCCAACACTGAAGCTCCCAAGTATATAAAGCAAGCACTGGTAGGTCTAAAGGAAGAGACAGTCGCAATATACACTAGACCTGACAGCCTTTAGCTTAAATTTAATCACTTCACCCAACTGCTGCAGAATATACATTCTTTTTATCAGCAAATGAAACATTCTCTAGAATAGACCATATCTAAGGCCACAAAACAATCTGAAAAAAAAATTTAAAAATAGAAATCATATCAAGTATCTTTTCTGACAACACTAAAAATCAATAACAAGAGCAATCTCAGAAACTTCACAAACACATAGAAATCAATCAAGATGCTCCTGAATGACCAATGAGTCAATGAAATTAAGAAGGAAAATTTTGGGCAGAGCCTATGGCTCAAAGGAATAAGATGCTAGCCCCATATACTGGAGGTGGCAGGTTCAAACCCAGCCCCTGCCCAAAACAGCAAAATGAATAAATAAATAAATAATAAAAAAGAAGAAAAAAAAATTTTTTTTGAGACAGAGTCTCAAGCTGTTGCCCTGAGTAGAGTGTCATGGTGTCACAGCACAGAAACCTCAAACTCTTGGGCTTAAGGAATTCTCTTGCCTCAGTCTCCCAATTAGCTGGGACTACAGGTGCCCACCACAACACTCAGCTATTTTTGTTGTTGTTGTAGTTGTCATTGTTGGTTTAGCTGGCCCCAGGCCAGATTCAAACCTGCCAGCTTCCAAGTATGTGGCTGGCACCACCAAGAAGGAAATTTTTTAAAGTCTTGAAACAAGTAAAAATGAAAATACAACATACCAAAATCTGTTGGGAAACAGAAAAAGCAGTACTAAGAGGGAATTTTATAGCAATAAATTCTTATTTCAGAAAAGTAGAAAGACTTCAAATGAACAACCTAACAGTGCACCTCAGGGAACTAGAAAAGTAAGAACAAACCAAACTCAAATTAGTAGGAAAAAAATAATACAGATCAAAGCAGGAAAAAATAAAATTAAAATTAAAAATACAGAAGATAAATAAAATGCAAATTAGGTTTTTTTTTTTTGAGACAGAGCCTCAAGCTGTCCCCCTGGGTAGAGTACTGTGGCATCACCACTCACAGCAACCTCCAACTCCTGTGCTCAAGCAAGTCTCCTGCCTCAGCCTCCCAAGTAGCTGGGACCATAGGCGCCCTCCACAACGCCCAGCTATTTTTTTTTTTTTTTTGGTTGCAGCCGTCATTGTTGTTTGGTGGGCCCGGGCTGGATTCGAACCCGCCACCTTAGGTGTATGTGGCTGGCACCTTAGCCATTTGAGCCACAGATGCTGAGCCATGAAAATTAGTTTTTTGAAAAAACAAACAATATCAAGTGTTTGGATAGAATTTTTAAAAAGATGGCTGGGCACAGTGGTTTATGCCTATAATCCTAGCACTTTGGTAAGTCAAAGTAGAAGGATTTTGCTTGAGGTCAGGAGTTTGAGATCAGCCTGAGCAAGAGTGAAACCCCCATCTCTACAAAAACTAGAAAAATTAGACAGGTATGTTGGTATACATCTGTAGTCCCAGCTACCTAGAAGGCTGAGGCAGGAAGATCTCTTCAGCCCAGGAGATTGAGGTTGAAGTGAGCTATGATGACATCACTGCACTCTATCTGGAGAGACAGAGCAAGACTCTGTCACAAGGAAGAAGAAGGAGAAGGAGGAGGAGAAGTGGTAAAGACTCAAATAATAACTCAGAAACAAAAAAAGGAGATGTAACAACTGAGGCCAAAGAAATACTGAGAATTGGGTGGTGCCTATGGCTCAAAGGAGTAGGGTGCCAGCCCCATATACTGGAGGTGGTGGATTCAAACCCGGCCCCAGCCAAAAACTGCAAAAAAAAAAAAAAAAAGAAAAGAAATATTGAGAATCATTAGTGATTTTTATGACTAATTATATACCAATAAATCGGAAAACTTGGAAGAAATGAATAAATTCCTAGATACAAATAACCTACCAAAATTGAACTATAAAGAAATAGAAAGGTTGGGTATGGTGACTCATGCTTGTAAACCTACTACTATGGGAGACCAAGGTAGAAGGATTGCTTGAGCTAAAGAGTTTGAGACTAGCCTGAGCAAGAGTGAGACCCCGTCCCTGGTAAAACTAGAAAAATTAACCAGGCATTTTGGTGAGTACCTGCAGTCCTAGCTACTCTACAGGCTGAGGCAGGAAGAGCCCTTGAACCTAGGAGTTTGAGGTTACTATGAGCCGTGATGACACCAGGACATTCCACCTAGAAAGACAGAGTGAGATTCTGTCTCAAAAAGAAACACAAATCAATATTAACAATAATTATCTTGGTTAGATCCATAGTATTTCTTTCTTTTTTTTTGAGACAGAGCCTCAAGCTGTCACCCTGAGCAGAGCGCGGTGGCATCACAGCTCACAGCACCTCCAACTCCTAGGCTCAGGCGAGTCTCTTGCCTCAGCCTCCCAGGTAGCTGGGACCACAGGCACCCGCCACAACACCCGGCTACTTTTTGGTTGCAGCTATCATTGTTGTTTGGCGGATCCGGGCTGGATTTGAACCTACCACTTTAGGTGTATGTGGCTGGCTCCTTAGCCACTTGAGCCACAGGTGCCAGGCCAGATCCATAGTATTTCAAAAATAATACAGATCTGATGGCTTGGCACCTGTGGCTCAAGTGGCTAAGGTGCCAGCCATATACACCTAAGGTGGTGGGTTCAAATACAGCCTGGACCCACCAAACAACAATGACGGCAGCAACCAAAAAATAGCCGGGTGCTGTGGTGGGTACCTGTGGTCCCAACTACCTGGGAGGCTGAGGCAAGAGACTCGCCTGAGCCCAGGAGTTGGAAGTTGCTGTGAGCTGTGATGTCACAGCACTCTACCCAGGGGAACAGCTTGAGGCTCTGTCTCAAAAAAAAAAAAAACCAGATCTGACAAAAAGACAATATAACTGTATTGGGAGGAAGGGGGATGGGAAGGATGCAAGTATGTGCATGAACATGTAGGAGAGGATGAAAAAGACCTAGATCTTTGTTTTCCATTGTGGAGTTTCATTCATAAAGAAGTAGTATAAGTGTATTATTTACATAAATAGAGGTAAATACCAAAATTATTAGATACCACTGCACTCTACCCTGGGCAACAGAATAAGGCACCATGTCTACAATTAACTAATAAATCCAATGAAATAAAACAAAATTATTAGATAACAGATGTGGTAGGTGGTAGCTATTTTTCCTAATAAGCCTTGGGAACTGTTTGGCTCTTTCAACTACAGTCATGTATAATTCTTTTAAAACTTCAGGTTAATATGAGGGTACAAATGATTGGGTTACATTGTGTTTCTAAGGTGAAGTGCAAGTTGCAGTTGAGCCCTTGATCCTGGGAGTGTGCTATATACCCTTGTAATATGTTCATTAGGCAAGCCTACCAATCCCCTCCCTCCTCTCTTTTCCCTTTTCTCTCCTCCTCCTCTCCTACTTGAATATACTTGTTATTATCTCGTATGGGTATTTAGTTGTTTTGTTGTTTTTCTATTAGATTCATATTAGTATTCAATGCATTGGATACTTCCATTTCCTTTCTTCTGTTACTTTACTAGGAAGAATATGTTTCAGCTCCATTCAGGTAAATACAAAAGATGTAAAGCTACCATCTTTTCTATAGCTGAATAGTATTCCATGGTATACATGTACCACAGTATATTAATTCATTCATGAGTTGATGGGCACTTGGGTTGCTACCATGTCTTAGCAATTGTGAATTGAGCTGCAATAAACATTCTAATGAAAATGTCCTTGTGTAGCTGGGTGTTGTGGTGGGCGCCTGTAGTCCCAGCTGCTTGGGAGGCTGAGGCAAGAGAATCTCCTGAGCCCAAGAGCTGGAGGTTGCTGTGAGTTGTGACACCACAATACTCTTACTGAGGGCAACAAAGTGAGACTTGTCTCTAAAAAAAAAGAAAGAAAGAAAGAAAGAAAATGTCCTTGTGATAAAATGATTTTTTTCTTCTGGGTAGATTCCTAGTAATGGACTTGCGGGTGAAATGGAATGTCTACATTTAGCTCTTTCAGTATTCTCCATACTTCTTTCCATAAAGGCTGTATTAGTTTGCCATCCCACCAACAGTGTAAAAGCATTCCCTTCTCTGCACATCCACACCAACGTTTGCAACTTTGAGATTTTGTGATGTGGGCTATTCTCACCAGGGTTAGGTGATATCTCAGAGTGGTTTTGATTTGCATTCTTCTGATGATTAGGGACAATGAGCATTTTTTCATGTGTTTGTGGGCCATTCACGTTAGGTATGTATAATTTTGATAAAAGTGAAAGTAAAGAGGTTTATACTGATGCTGTGGAGGCTAAAATAATGAACAAGATCCAGTGCTTAAAACTAATTACTGTCAAGTTGGGGGAAGCAAGAGACTCAGCTACTGTGGGTAAGTGTAAATGTGACGTGTGCTTATGAGGTTAAAACAGAAAGCTATGGGAGGATAGTGATGTTACAGGCTTTAGAGATAAAAATATTTCTCTTGCTGTGGAGAAAAATATGGTCTGATTTGATGGAGTGTGAAGTGAAAGCAGGATGTACTGAGAAATAAGGCTGGGGAGGGAAGCTGAGGACAGACCTTTGAATGACCTTAATACCACGTAAAAGCTTTTGGAAGGTAATGGGAAATTGTTAGGTTTTTGGAACAGGGAATTGATATGATTTGAGCTATAATTTAGGAAGATTATCTGGCAGTAAAAGATGAGTTGGATAGGATAGAGGAAAAAAAGAAGGCAAAGAAATAAGAAAGAACGTAATTCAATAAACCAGGCCAAGACCTGGAGACAGGGGCTCCAGCCTATTATCCAAGCACTGGGAGGCCAAGGTGGGAGAATCGCTTGAGGTCAAGAGTTTGAAACCAGCCTGAATAATATATAGAGACCCCATCCCTACAAAAAATAAAAACAATTAGTTGGGCATGGTGGTGTAGCTGCTCAGAAGGGCTGAGGTGGGAAGGCTGCTTGAGACCAAAACTTTGAGATTACAGTGAAGTATGACTAGGCCACTGTACTCCAGCCTGGGTGACAGAGCAAGACCCTGTCTCACATAAAAAAAAAAAAAAAAAAAAAAAAGTTCACCCACAGCAGAAATGTGAGTGTCTGAACTTGAACAAGGTTGTTGGAAACTGAAAGGCAGGGATGGATAGGAGACATTTCGCAAACAGTTAACCTGCTTTTAACAATTTATTTTTGTTTCTACTTTTCTTCTGTTGAAAATTCTTGATGGGGACTATGGCTTTAATTGGCTGATGTACAGAGGCCAGGTGCCAAGTACCACATTGATTTGTAGCATATTGAAAAAAAAAGGCCAACTAGTTAATAAGCCTTAGAACATTCTGATCTTGGTACAAATGCTTGATGCGCTCATATTTTCTAACACTATATTTCATTTTAGGCAGTGGCTATATTACTGGGTAAGGACCTCAAAAAGAATAATGAGGTCATCCAATTAAGTTTGCAAATTCACCCTAGAAAAAGTGGTATATACCTCATCACTGAATATCACTATGGTCACCTTCAAAGTACTCCCCTTGGGAAGCTGTGCACCAACACCAGTGCCCAGTCCACCCTTCAAAGCAGTTTTGGAGCTCTTCTTCTGGAATGACCATCAGAGCTGTCATTGTATGTGAGACCTAACAATTAAGTTCTCAAACTTACCATTGTGCGCTTACACTGACAGCACTGTACAAACAACTCGGTAAGGTTTCATCACCTTGGCAAATCAGTATCTCACAGCTATGTTCATATGGATGTCTGGCAGTGTCTTGCTGAGTGGCAGTCATTATTTTTGTTGTGTGTTTTTGTGTGCCATATGACAACAGCGCTGATGTTCATTCCAGAAAAAGAATTCCAAAATTGCTTCAAACGTGGACTAGGAGCTGGTATTGGTGCATCGCTTCCCAAGAAGAGTACTTCAAAGGTGACCATATTCAGTAATGAGGTATGTAGTACTTTTTTAAGGACTTAATTGTCAAACCCTGTATGTTTTACTTCTTCTCATTATTCTTATTAGCCAAATTTTTAAAATAAATTAAGAATTAATAAGTTGGCAAATCTACCGTATTTAACCACTACAGTGGCTATTGTGTGACTTCCCATCTCTATTTCTCATATTCACCATCTAGCTATCATTCACAACATTGTCAGATTAAAGTTCTTGTTTAATATTTAATCACTACTCAAATTTATTTATTTTTTATTTTTTTTGAGACAGAGCCTCAAGCTGTCCCCCTGGGTAGAGTGCCGTGGCATTACAGCTCACAGCAACCTCCAACTCCTGGGCTCAAGCGAGTCTCCTGCCTCTGCCTCCCAAGTAGCTGGGACCATAGGCACCAGCCACAACGCCCGGCTATTTTTTGGTTGCAGCCATCATTGTTGTTTGGCGGGTCCAGGCTGGATTCTAACCCACCACCTTAGGTGTACGTGGCTGGCACCTTAGCCCGTTGAGCTATAGGCGCCGAGCCACTACTCAAATTTATATAGTAATTTACTACTGCCTACTCTTGAAAAACCACAAATTTTATTTTCTTCTTGACATTCAAGACCTCCGAGTCCAGGTCCCATTCACCTGTGCAACTTTATCTTTAGTGACCTCTAAAACCACACCTCCCCCCAGCCTTGCTGATTTATCTCCTACCTTCAGCTTGCACATTTGTACCTCAGTGTTTTGTTTCCAGGCTTTTCCCACCTGGAACTCTCTCCCTAACCCTTACCCTCATTCAAATTCAAATTCTTCCTTGGCCTTTAAGGCTGTTTGGATTCTACCTTCTCCATTATCTCCTCCCCCAGGTACTTCAGAGAAAGGTGATCTCCGCATTTGCCAAAGTTATGTAGCATTTAGAGTCTGGACCAGATAATCTGGCATTTAATTATCTGCTTTATTTTTATACCTGTTGGCTATATCTCCTTTCCGAGCAGACTAATGTTTCCTTGAAAACGGGTTAACTATATCATGTGCTTCACCTGATCCCCTCAACCTTTACTCTCTGCATTAGTCAGGACTATTTTGATTGCAAGTGACAGAACCCTAATTCAAATTAGCTTAATCTGGCTTGGCACCTGTAGCACAATGGTTATGGTGCCAGTCACATACACTGAGGCTGGCGGGTTCAAACCCAGCCCATGCCAGCTAAAACTCAACAATAACAACTGCAACCAAAAAATAGCTGGGCGTTGTGATCCTAGCTACTTGGGAGGCTGAGGCAAGAGAATCACTTAAGCCCAAGAGTTAGAGGTTGCTGTGAGCTGTGATGCCATAGCACTTTACCAAGGGAGACATAGTGAGACTCTGTCTCAAAAAAAAAAAAATTAGCTTAATCAAAAAAGTTCTTTATTTACTTAATGTAAATAAAGAGTCCATGGATAGAACAGGATATAGAACCGTGTTTGAATAAAAATGCTTAACATTTAAGCCAGGTACAATGTCTCATGCCTGTAATCCCAGACTCTGAGAAGCTAAAGTTGCTGTGAGCTGTGATGCCACAGTACTCTACCCAGGGTGACATAGTAAGACTTTGTCTCAAAAAAAAAATTAGTTTAATCAAAAAAGGGATTATCACCTCAGCGCCTGTAGCTTAGCAGCTAGGGTGCCAGCCACATACATTGGAGCTGGTGGGTTTGAATCTAGCCCGGGCCTGCCAAACAACAATGACAACTACAATAAAAAAATAGCCTGTAGTCCCAGCTACTTGGGAGGCTGAGGCCAAAAAATTGCTTAAGTCCAAGAGTTTGAGGTTGCTGTGAATTGTGATGCCATGGTACTCTACCAAGGGCAACATAGTGAGACTCTGTCTCAAAAAAAAAAAAAAAAAAAAAAAAGAAAGAAAAAAGAAAAAAAGAAAGGGATTATTTTACTTAATGTAAATAAAGAGTCCATGGATAGAACAGGATGTAGAACCATGTTTGAATCAAAGTACTTAACATTGAGGCCAGGCATGGTGGCTCATGCCTATAATCCCAGCATTCTGGGAGGCTAAAGTGGGTGGATTACCAGAGCTAACAGGTTTGAGACCAGCCTGAGCCAGAGTGAGACCTCATCTCTAAAAATAGCTGGGCATTGTGGTGGACACCTGTAGTCCCAGCTACTGGAAGGCTGAGGCAAGAGAACTGCTTAAGCCCAAGAGTTTGAGGTTGCTGTGAGCTGTGATTCCACAGCTCTCTACTGAGGATGACATAGTGAGACTCTGTCTCCAAAAAAAAAAAAAAGTGCCTAACATTGTCATCACAAATTGTCTTTTTCCGTCTCTGCTTTCCTCTGAGAGAATGAGCTCAGACAGATAGATACTTCTCAAATATTAGGGAAGGTAATTGGTAGCAACTTACAACTTAAATATGAATGGTTTAGTAAACTCAACAGAAAAAATAAATATATTTCTCCATGGTTCCAGAAAAAACCTAAGGCCAACTCACATTGGCCAGGATAGAGTCCTATGATCACTCACTACTGAGTCAATCACAGCAGCTCTGATTAATTAGGTCTGGGTTACATGATCAAGCCTTGAAGGGGGGATGTAGACAAAGAGTGGCCTCCATCAATTTTTTTTTTTTTGAGACAGTCTCACTTTGTTGCCCTAGGTAGAGTGATGAAGCATCATAGTTCACAGCAACTTCAAACTTTTGGGCTTAAGCAATTCTCTTGCTTCAGCCTCCCAAGTGGTAGGATTACAGGCACCCACCACAATGCCTAGCTATTTTTTAGAGACAAGGTCTTGCTCTGGCTCAGGCTGGTCTCAAACCTGTGAGCTCAGGCAATCTACCCACCTTGGCCTCCCAAGTGCTGGGATTATACGCTTGAGCCACCACACCTGGCCCAGCTCCACTGATTTTTTTTAAAGGAGAATCCAGACAGTGTTGCCCAAAGAGGAGGAGATTATTCTGGGCAGGCAAAAATAGTGGAAGTCTGCCTTAAATGTTTCAGCAATTTAGAACATGATAGAATCTCTTTCAAATACCTAAATAAGATATATATTTTTTTGAGACAGAGTCTCACTTTGTAGTCCTCAGTAGAGCACGGTATAGTCATAGCTCACAGCAACCCCCAACTCTTGGGCTCAAGCAATTCTCTTGCCTTAGTTTCCCAAGTAGCTGGGACTACAGGGGCTCCCACAAAGCCAGGCAATTTTTAGAGACTTCTCCTCTTGCTCAGGTGATCCACCCACTTTGGCCTCCCAGAGTGCTGGGATTACAGGCATGAGCCACCAAGCTGAGCCAAGATACACTTTCTATTACATTGTTTCTGTTTATTTTTGAAGCACCATGGTTAAAAATGTGTGGGCACAAAGTGGCATCTGAAAGAGTGGAGAGTTGATCTTTTTATTCTCCTTTTGTAAACACTGGAAGTCATGCCGAGCATAGTTTACAATGAAATAATATTACCAAATTAATCTTCCTTGGACTTTGAGGTGGATTTGAGAAAGACAGATTTCATGTGATATAAAGCATCTTAACTAAATCCAGCATTTTGTTCTTCTTTCCTATGCTGTTAGAGTAGACACTGAAGAACCTCAAGAATAAAGACGTTCATTCACACTACGTCATGTTCAAAATAGAAAACAAGTTTGGGAATAAGTTATAATGACCATGGTTTTTTAAAAACCTAGTAATTTAGCTTTAATGTTTATAGCAACAAACAATATTTTATTTCTTTCCTCTTCAGATGTTGAATCTCCTCCCCACCTCAGAAAACTAGACTCACTCTGGACAGTAACTTTGTTGGCTGTCACCAAGAGGAAAGTCTGGGAGATTAATGGGGAGAAGCTGGTGGCTATGAGTAGTAAAGTAAGTTATCAACAGGTCACATGTCAATTTGTATATTAACTAGGGAGAACCCAAAATCAAAAGTTGAATATATTTATAACTTATTTCGAGAGAAAAATATCAGGAAAAAAAGACCAAATTGTATTTCGCCAGCAGAAGCAATATGATTTGCTGTGTGGTGACCAAAAAGGCACTACATGCTTGCAACACATCTGTGGAGTCAATAATTAAAGGTATTTATTAAAACCGATCCACAAATTCATGTATATTTTGCATGCACAGGGTCAGAAATGAAAGCGATAGCCTCAGGAGTATATTTTTTAATCCCAGATTAAACAGTTTTGTTTAATTTTGTTAATAATTACATGATTTTGTTAATAATCTACATGATGATAAAAAGTATGTGTGTTTATTTTTAATGAATTTAAACTGAAAAAGAGAATTGGGGGATAGCAAAAGGAGAAAAATTGGAACTTTGAAGTCAGAGAGATCCACATTCAATTTTCCACCACTTAACTAGGCATGATCTCGGCAAAGTTTTACATTCTTTCTAAGCCTCAGTTTCCCTATGAGTAAAATGAGAATAACAACAGTATGTATACTTCACAGGTTGTTATAAAGATTAAATGAGAAAATGCATATGAAATATTTTGCACAATAACCCGCAATGTAGTTTAGTGCTAATTATCAGCCATTTTATTATATTACTATTAACAACTTCTTTTTTTTTTTTTTTTGGCCAGGGCTGGGTTTGAACCTGCCACGCCACCTCCAGCATATGAGGACAGCACCCTACCCTTTTGAGCCACAGGTGCCACTCACTATTAACAACTTTTCATGAGAGTCCGCTGAAGGGAAAAGGTGAGCCATCTAAATGTTTTCATTTTGTGGAAGCTGGATTAGCAGTAAAGTGAATGGATTCAAAGAGTCAAAAAACTTGACAGTACACTTTTATAAGCATAAATTAAGATGGATGGGGCTGGATTCTGGAGGAAAAAAACAATAGTGGTGTCTCTTCTCCATGTCAAGGGGCAGAGGATGAAAAAATCAGGGATCGTGGTCTTATTCTCATCTGTATCATGTGTGCCTGTGCCCCAGGACACTTTTGTGGAGTGAATGAAAGAATGACTTCTGGACTCACTCATGAGGATGTATCCCCACTCAAAAATTGTGAAGTGATTCTATATCAGAATTTCATGAACCATCTGTAATTTTTAGAAAAGGAGAAATCCTGATAACCATACCTGTCTCCCTAAGTGAGTGTTGGTGATGGAATAAAATGTCTTAGCAGGATATGGAAACCTAGACATTCCAGTCAATACCTTAGCCTTGACTGTTGTGTTGCCACTGCTTCCAGAATATTTGAGCCCTGTACAAATTTGAAGGCACAATGGGCTGGGGGTCGTGTTCAAAGGATGACTCATTTTCAAATTCAAATCAACTAAAGGCATACTCAGTCTCCACCAATCAAAGCCTCCTTAGGTAGCTTTAAGAATGTAGCTTTGTTTTCCTTGTTCATTTTTTCTCTTTTTAATGTGTTACTGTGATGCATTTTCTCTACATGTTCAGAGCTCCTGCTGGCTGCCATTTGGGAAAATTACTTAAATGTGTGTTGAAACCATTTTCAAATAAAACCTTAGCAACAACAACAAATTTTAATCTAACAAACTTTAACATTAAAAAAGACCATATACATGGAGAAATCAATATATAAAGACAAGAAAAAGAAGCAAAATAGCTTTTAACAATTACTTAGGTACTGTGGAAATAAGATTGAAAAGTGGTTAGTGATTAAGATTGAGCTATAGATAAAGGGTCATCAATGGGGTATGGGGTATGATGACATAGCTATAATATTACATGATTTTTTTAAAGTTGGATACATGAGAAATAGCTTGTTTTCTTTTAAATGACAGATGTATTTTGTAACTACTCAACAACTAGAATTTTGGCTACAAATTACTGGGAAACAGAAAGCTAAAAGAGAAAATGAGTTAAGAAGAATTAATATTCAAAAAGTGGAAAAAGGAAGATATGTGAGATTGGAAGACAGATTGACTAATGGAAAGAATAAACAAAAAAATGATATTTTTTGCAGAACATAAAGTTTTGAAGAGGAATGGTGAGGTTACGGCCTTTGGGAAAGACAGGCACTCTTTAGTCCTCCATATCAAAGAGAAACCAGGATTTCAAGCCCAGAGGCTAGAATTCTCTTGGGACTCTGTACAGGCCAGCATCTGCCACCGTAATCATAAAAGGTGTCATCTGACCAATCTCATGCTACAATGTTAGGCTAGTGGTATGAAACAAAACAAAATTTTATTTTCTTAACATCTTTTAAATAGGTGTTACTTCCCTTAATATCCCTGCTGTGCTTTTTTGGGGAGGAAAGGAAATCTAAATCCCCATTCAATAGCTCTACTAATGTTCTGGCTATTATTTTTAAGCCTATATATTTTCCCCCTTAAAATTCTCTGACCTCTTAAAAGTTTTATGTTTTCTTCTTCTTTCTTAGATAGTTCAACAGCTTTTCCCACTTATTAGAATTGCCAAATATTTATTAGAAATTCTTTAGATCTTGCCTTTAGAATGCATAATTAAAAATTCTAGATGTAACTTCTCTTATAATCAGAACAAAATAATTTGCCTTTAATTTGTGCACGACCTGATTTCTGAGTATTTTTTTCCCTGTTATAACTGAGTATAACAACTTATTTCAGGAGCAGAATATAGTGAGAAAGAAAACATATATTTGGCAGTCAAACCTAAATTTATTTATTTATTTATTTATTATTTTTTGAGACAGAGTCTCACTATGTTGCCCTCGGCAGAGCGCTGTGACATCACAGCTCACAGCAACCTCAATCTCTTGGGCTTAAGCAATTCTCTTGCCTCTGCCTCCTGAGTAGCTGGGACTACAGGTGCCCACCACAATGCCTGGCTGTTTTTGTTGTTGTTGTTGTCATTATTGTTTAGCAGCCCTGGGCCAAGTTCAAACCCACAAGCCCCCATGTACGCAGCCAGAGCCCTAACCACTGAGATATGGGTGCAGAGCCCAAACCTAAATTTAATTTTAACATTTTCCCTAGGGATAAAATAGGGATGAAAAATAAATTATACATGTCTATAATTCTGGCTATAGTTTAAATAGATAGTATTCTCAGCCTTCATTGAAATTTTCATCTAGGCTCGGTGCCTGTGGCTCAAGTGGCTAAGGTGCCAGCCACATACTCCTAAGGTGGTGGGTTCAAATCCCCAGCCTGGGCCCGCCAAACAACAATGATGGCTGCAACCAAAAAATGGCCAGGCGTTGTGGCCAGCGCCTGTGGTCCCAGCTACTTGGGAGGCGGAGGCAGGAGACTCGCTTGAGCCCAGGAGTTGGAGGTTGCTGTGAGTGTGATGCCATGGCACTCTACCCAGGGGGACAGCTTGAGGCTCTGTCTCAAAAAAA
>CAUYTI010162664.1:0-51115 GCA_963575145.1 Galago senegalensis | reverse complement strand
AAAAAAAAAAAAAAAAAAAAAGGTTAACATCATGCAAATCAAATCATCATCAAGACTGTGAACTTCAAAAAGGCTAAGGGATTGAGTCATCACAAATTCCAGGGATTCCTTAAAAATATTGATGCTGACCATGGCGACATCATCTACTTTTCAGGAGTAAGATTGCTAAGTCAAGGCCAAATGTTGGAAAGATTTTATGGTTTGCAACATGTTATTAAGTACTTTATGGTATCAAAAACCAAATTGTGCCAGAATTTAGTGACGAAATTTGGCTTGCAGATTCATCGTCTTTAATCTATAGACAACACACCCACACCCAACATATTGAACAGGGAAAAACTGGAAGCATTTCCGCTTAACGACTGCAACCAGACAAGGTTCCCCACTTTCACCGCTTCTATTCAACGTAGTGCTGGAAGTTCTAGCCAGAGTAATCAGGCAAAAGAAGAAGATCCAGGCTATCCGAATGGGGAAAGAAGGGTCAAACTATTAGTTTTTGTTCGCAATATGATCTTATATCTAGAAAGCCCAAAATATTGTGTCAAGAGACTCCTGGCATTGCTAAACTAATTCAATGATTTCTCAGATAAATAAAATTAATGTACACAAATCAATAGCTTTCATATATGCCAACCACAGTCAGGCTGAGAATAAAATCAAAGACAAAATACCTTTCACAGTAGCAACAAGGAAATAAAATACCTAGGAATATATTTAACTAAGGAGGTGAAAGACCTCTATAGAGATAATTATGAGTCACTGAGGAAAGAAATTGCAGAGGATGGAAACAGATGGAGAAGCATATCATGCTCCCAAATAGGCAGAATCAACATTATTAAAATGTCTATAATACCCAAAGTGATTTACAGCTTTAATGCCATTCCCATTAAAATATGAATGTCATATTTCACAGGTCTAGAAAATACAGTTCTATGCTTTGTCTGGAACCAGAAAAGACCCCTCATAGTCAAGGCATCCTTAAGTAATAAGAGCAAATCAGGAGCCATCACTTTAGCAGACTTCAAGCTATGCTACATGGCTATAGTAACCAAAATAGCATGGTAGTATAAAAACAGAGACGTAGACCTGTGTGTCAGAGAAGAGAACTCAGAAACCTTCCTCATTTGCCATCTGATCTTTGAAAAAGCATATAAAGACATACACTGGGAAAAGAATTTCCGCTCAATAAATGGTGCTGGGAAACCTGGATGGCTACAAGTGAAAGATCTGACCAAGATCTGCACCACTAACCACTCACAAAAATGAATACACAATAGATAAGAGACTTAAACCTAAGGCGTGAAACCCTAAACATTCCAGAAGAAAATGTTGAAAAAACTGTTACAGATATCAGCCTAGGGACATAATTTATAAAGAAGATCCTGAAAGTTATCACAATAACAAAAATAAACAAAGGGGACCTGATCAAATTAAAAAGTGTCTGCACAGATAAGGACACAATCGATAGAGGAGATAAAATATTTGCAGGCTATCAATCTGATAAAGGTCTAATAAACAGAATCTACAAAGCGCTCAAGAAAACCAGTTGAAAAAAATTGAACAACCCCATTAAAAAGTGGGTGAAGACACAGAGAGACATACAAGATAATGGTAGACCAACCATTTCACCCAGCAATCTCACCACAGCCATTATGAATTGGGCTGCAATAAACATTCTGGTGGTAAAACGATTTTTGTGGTAAAATGATTTTTGTTCTTCTGGGTAGATAACTACTAATGGGATTGTAAATGGGATCAAATGGAAGTCCAACTTTCAGTTCCCTGAGGATTGTCCATACCTTTTTCCATAAAGATTGTATTACTTTCCAAACCTACCAGCAAAGTAGAACTGTTCCCTTATCTCTGCATTTACACCTGCATCTGCAGTTTGGGTCTTTGCAATGTGGGATAATCTTACTAGAGTTAGGTAATATTGCAACGTGCTTTTGATTTGCATTTCTCTGATGATTAAAGACAATGAGGCTTTTTTCATGTTTTCATTGGCCATTGGTCTATCATCTACAGAGAAGTTTCTGTTCAAGTCTTTTGCCCACAAAGAATTGGGGCTGTTTATTCTTTTCTTATTGATTCATTTGAGTTCTCTGTAGATTCTAGTTAACAGACTTTGCCAGAATCATAACATACAAAAATCTTCTCCCATTCTGAAGGTTGTCTATTTGCTTTAGTTGTAGTGCCCTTAGTGGTGTAGAAGCCTTTCAATTTGATCAAATCCCAGTAATTTATTTTTGGTGTTACAGCAATTGCCAGGTGGTGGTGGTGGTGGATCTTTCTCATTGAAAAATTTTCCCAGGCCAATATTTTCAAGCATTTTCTGTCCACTCTCTTCTAGTGTTTTTATAGTTTGATGTCTTAAATTTAAATCTTTTATCTAGTGAGAATCAATTTTTAAAATTATTTTTAATTAAATCATAACTTTGTATATTGATGCCTTTATGGGGGTCAGGGTACTGCTTCAATATACAATGTGAAATTTTTACATTGAACTAAGTAACACATCTATCACAATTATACTCATTTCTTAATATACATTTGTGGAATGTACCATTGCATCATGTACATTAGGTGAAGTCCACCCAAATACCCTCCCTCCACCCATATCCCCCCTCCCCTCTCTCTCCTCTTCCCTTCTACTTTCTGGACTAAAGTTATGTTTTGCCATTCATATGAGTATGTAGGTGGTTATATATTGATTTAGTATTGAGTACACTGGATACTTTTTTTTCCATTCTTGAGATGCTTTATTAAGAAGAATATGTTCCAGCTCCATCCAGATAAACATAAAAGATGTGAAGTCTCCATCCTTTTAATGGCTGCATAGTATTCTGTGGTGTACATCTACCACAATTTGTTAGTCCATTCATGGGTTGATGGAGAATCAATTTTTGTTAATGTTACTGAAATCTCTTCATGTTGAGTGTTTTCCTTGACAAATATGTAGCATCTACCCTTGCCTTTCCTTATTTTTTGTTGTTTTTAATCCAATTGTATCTGCATATAATATTGCATCCCCTGCTTTTTCCTGATTTTCATTTGCCTGTATTACAGTCACCCATCCCTTCACCCCGAGTCTTGTTTTATCCTTTGAGAGAAGGTGAATCTCTTGGAGGCAACTGATACCTGACCTGAGTTTTTGTATCCAGTCAGCCAACCTATGCCTCTTTAGAGGAGAATTTAAGCCATTCACATTAATTGAGAGAGAAGATAGATATAGTAGTGCTTTGGTCATCTTCTTTTTCAAAGGCCTAGTGCATATTTTTAACTCTTTCATCATTGTGGAAGCTGGGTTTTGTTCTTTAAACTCTGGGTGAGTTTACTATCATGGTAGAGCATGGTGCTAGTCATGGAAAGTGGGTCTGAGAATTTCTTGGAGAGCTAGTCTAGTTATGGCAAATTTCCTTAACATACAGACGTCAGGAAAGTATTTTACTTCTCCATCACAAATGAAATTCAGTGTAGCTGGTTACAGGTTCCTTGGATGAATCCTGTTTATTTTAGAAGGCTGAAGGTCAATAATCATCCTCTTCTGGCTTGTAAAGTTTGACTGAAAGATTTGCAGCCATCCTGATATAATTCACTATATAGGCAATACTTTTTTATGCCCAGCTGCTTGCAGGATTTTCTCCTTCATATTAACTTTGGCAAAGTTAATTACAATGCATCTAGGAGATGGTTTATTTAGACTGAGTCATGCTATCTACTATCTTAATTTCTGTATCTCTTGCAATACTTCAGAAATTCTCCACCATAATATCTTGCAGTAGAGTATCTGTGCCTTTAGGACCATCTTCTCCTTCATCTATAATTCAGATGTTTTGGAATGATTCCCATATCTCTCTCAGGGAATGTTCTGTTCTTAGTTTCCTTTTTTTTGGCCTTTTTGAATGCTTGAGATCATTCAAAAGACATGTCTTCGATTTCTGAGATCCTTTCTTCTGCCTGCTCCACTCTATTATTGAGGAACTGTACTATATTTCAAAGCTCCTTGAAAGCCTTTTTCCCTTCCTTGAGCTCTGCTATATATTTCTCATTATGTCCATATCCTTGGTGACTTTGTCTTTGAATTTATTAATTTCTTGAGACAGCTTTTGAACTAAATTTTGGATTTCTATTTCCATCTTTTCCTCCATTCTGTTCATCTTATTTACCATCCATATTCTGAATTCTATTTCCAATATTTCAGCCATTTCTCTAAGGATGGTATTTTCTGTTGCTTCTCCTTTGTCATCCCTTGGGAAAATTGATCTACTTTGATTATTCATGTTGCCATAGTTCTTTAGCTGGTTCCTCCCCATGAGTATTTTCCACTATTTGGCAATTAAAACTGGTGGGGTGAGGCTGGATTGGGGACCCCAGGAACTGGACCTTTCCAGCCCCTCACCAATGAGCAGGAGCTTGTGACTGTGGCTTTTCCCTTGCAGCCTAACATAGGTCCTTTTCAAAGCTGCAGTTAGACACTCTGAGGACTGGTTTGGTGAGATAATGCAAGCTGGCTCTGTCTTGATGTCATCTTGCTTCTACCCAATCCTAATGAGTCCCAGTATTAGGCTGGAATCTCAGCTGGGGAAAGATATAATCACCTGCTGAGCCCCACCCCTGCCAGGGATAACTGGAGGAGGAGAATCTGTCTACCACTCTTCTACCTCAGTGGGTCCCCAGACAGACAGCCTAGTTTGAAAATATCTTAGTTTGTCCCAGGCAGTACAAATACTGCACACCCAAAAGAGTTCAAAGTGACCAGAAATCCTCAAGAAGATCCATCTGCACCATCCCAAGGGGCCAGAGTAGGGTCCCATTGGGTGGGCAGGGGAGTCAGGAAAGATCCCTGCCAAAGTCAGAACTGGGGCATCAGTGCCTCCATGCCCACTGCTAATTCAGCCTGGCACCATTTTTGCTCACATCCCCCTCTCCTCATTTCCCCCTGCTTCCACAGATGCCACTGTTTTTGTCCTGCTGTTTGGCAGCCCACACAATGCCCCTCCCAGCAAAGTCATCAAATACTCTGGGCTCTGTGGGGTGCAGACCTTAAGGCAGCCAGGCTAGTGGGGGGAAGGGTGAACTGTGGGTTCAGATTGCAGGGAAAATATTTGTTGACTTTTGTGCCAGGCAGGATGATGCTTAGGCTCTGAGATGGGACCTGCCTGAAAAAGAAGGGTGAGATTTAGCAGCTCTCTCCTGTGGGGTAATGGGAGAGGTCCTTTGTTCCCTGCCTGCTTGCAGAAAGCCCTGCATGGGCTTTCCACTTGGGGTGAGGAGCCTCCATCCTCTTGGTGATGGGCTTCGTACCTGGTCATTGTTGTCTTTCTTTGTTTTTGGACTTACAGCTTGTCTCAGGAGAGATGGTGTACACTTGTTCCCTTCATTCCATGCTCAGCTCTCCCCTCGGCTTCACTCTTCTGTCCAATATCTCTCCCTCTGGGTAGGAGCCTCTGGCAAAAGCTGCTTCTAGTCAACCATCTTCCTCACTCCTCCTTCTGTAGAAATTTTTAATCAGCACAGTCCATCCAGGTAGATAACTAGTAAGCAGACAGACTATGTAAGAGAATTTTGGGAGGAAGTACTATATAATTATAATTATTATTGCCCCAAAGGTCTCAGCCACTTGGTTTTGTGAATGTGGGCTTTCATTATTTAAAAGAATAGATCCTTCTTTTTTTCTTTTCTGAATTGAGATGGTATGTCTCTTTGATAGTGGGGGCTGCCTTGATACCTGGGGACCACCGATCCTCCTGCCTCAGCCTCTCAAGGAGCAGGGACTGCAGGTACATATTACTGCCCCTGGGAAGAATAGATATTTCTGATACTAGTATAATTTATTCTAGGAAAGAAAAATGATAAAGAGATGCCAAAATAAAAGATAAATTTGAAAATTCTAAATCAAAATAATAAGCAGGAAAAAAAATAAAGACAATTTGACTTGCAATTTTTTCATTTATGTTTAAAATAATTTCCCAAAATCAATAGGTTTTTATTTATTAAACAGGTATTCAACACCATTCAACTGCCATTTCTTATTTTGAAAATGCTCTTGAAGAAATAATTATTAACATAACCTTTTTTTTTTTTTTTTTTGAGACAGAGCCTCAAGCTGTCACCCTGGGCAGAGTGCCATGGCATCACAGCTCACAGCAACCTCCAGCTCCTGGGCTCAAACGAGTCTCCTGCCTCCACCTCCCAAGTAGCTGAGGCCACAGGTACCCACCACAACACCCGGCTTCTTTGATTGCAGCCCTCACTGTTGTTTGGAAGGGCCCAGGCTGGATTCAAACCTGCCAGCTCAGGTGTAGTGGCTGGCACCTTAGCCGCTTGAACCACAGGCACTGAGCCATATAATCTTAACA
Source organism: Galago senegalensis (assembly GCA_963575145.1). Taxonomy (NCBI): domain Eukaryota; kingdom Metazoa; phylum Chordata; class Mammalia; order Primates; family Galagidae; genus Galago; species Galago senegalensis. Next base: position 44,756 of record CAUYTI010162664.1, on the reverse strand, counting down.
TAAAGAAAAACTTACACTATTAATCAAATTATATTTAAGAGTAATTTTAGTAGTGTTTGCAATTTACCTCATTTCTCACTCGGTAACACTATAGACAAAGTTATTGTCCTGATTTTAAAGAAACCTTTACACAGATGGCAAATAGAGGATGGCATAGGATGACTTTTAATCATTATAAACAGCAGAGGCATTCCCCTGGATTGGGGGAATCAAAGAGATTTACTTCATAAGGAATACTTCAGCAGTAAATATCTCACACCAGAGAACAATAAAAGCAAAAGTTAAAGGTCAATTGCATTCTGGGAAAAACTTTTGCAACTCATCTGGTAGACCCGGGTTAGTATCATTAATGTAAAGTCCAGAAATGGCATTATTCATTTATTTATTTATTTTCAGAAAAAAGCCAGAAACTCAAACCTTAATTGGGCTTTTAAAACTATTTTTGCCTTTTCTGGAAAGAGAGAAAAATTGAGCAATAAAGAAATTCTTGATAAAACTGACTCTGTATTTAACTTCCATTAGAAGGCATTATCTTTGATGATTCAATTCACTTTGACTTAAAACTGCTTTTAAAATATTCATGGGCTTCATGGTAAGATACTATCACATTTGTATTTTTTTTTTGATTCTTCAAAACATGCAATTAAATTTTTTCACTTTCATATGCTGGATTCACTCTAAGACTTGTGTCCTAACTGCATATTTCAGGAAATTTCTGTCTTTAGTCACTGAAGAAATTTAATTCCCTTTGATCAGCTATAACCAGGTTAAACAGCTTCATTAGAAGATAAAATTTTAATTAACAAGGAAATGCTTTGGGATGAAAAGCAAAAAGTTGCTAAAATAAGTTCAGTGCTAAATGTTATCCATTTTTATCCATTCATATAAAACACCAGCTGAGCGTAGATGAGGCATGAGCCATTTACTTACTACATTCTCTCTCCCTCTGTCTTTTCCTCTAAACACTTTGTTTATTTAAATATGATAAATGGGTGGTCAGATAATTAAATGCATTTAATTTTTCCAGGAGACATTTCTAAAATTGTTTTCATCCTCCTTTTCATAGGATAGATGTGTGACATGGCCAAATGTAGACAGATCTAGGGGGGCTTCAAGGCGGCAATAAGTCAACTTACTTTCACTTAATCATCTTAGATAGAACTACCTTGTTGGTCTGTCAGTGGGACTGGGCTCCACCAGCAGCTTCCAACAAACATGTAGTTAATGTCGAAAGAATATTCACCCATACTCTCTCATAGTTCTCTCTCATGGTTATTGTTCCTATCCTCTATGTTTGACCCTAATGTCAAATCATCATCCAGAAATGTTAGTTGACTATATGGTCGCAGCTATTTCTACAGCCATTTCACTATGAGAGGCACACCCTTTGTTACATGAGATCACGAAGTTTATATGTGGGGTTCTGCTACTGCTTTCTCAGCTATCCAATTCCCTAAAAAATTAATGGCCAGCTATAGCTTTGTACCTCTTACAGTTTATCACCATGATTCTCTTCTTTGGTTAAAACTGATCTATTACATGCCATACTATATTGTGTTCTGAATTTTATCTCCTTTATTCCATTTGTCCATCAGTATTTATTGAGCGTGTACTGCGTGCCTAACATTACATAAATTATTAGGGTTGTATGTGGTCATGAGGCAGAAATCCCCACGTACATCATCAGCCTTACCTTTTCTCACTTCTTACATTGAAGGTCGTTCTAGGAAAATTAAATTGCTCAGGCTATTCGCCCCTGCACTTCCAATCCTCCTTCAAGATTAAGCTCAACGTCATTCAAAGATTCTTTTTGAATGTCTTTTTTAATATTCCTTCTCTAGAGGTTTGACTAATTTTTCCTCTTCTGAGTCTCTTAGTGGCTAGGTAATCATTGTGTTCACCTCATTTTATTGAAACTACTCTGTGAGTCTGGGACTGGAACTGTGCTTTGTCTAAAGAAATAAAATGAGATTGGGGGCAAGAAGAGGAGAAAAAGTGTGTTCTGCTTGCTAATCTTGACAGTGTTTTGCAGCAATGGAGGGATGCACTAGGAGAAGCAGTTAGTTCCAGCTTCCGTATGTTTCAGAACTTCCAGAACCATCCTTTTCTTGGTCCTTCCTAGGAGCCATCAGCAGCCAGGCAGGACTCCCTCCTTAGAGGACTCCAGTTCAGCCCTGTTGAGCTCCACCTCTCAGCAGCCAGTTTTGACAGCCCCAACCTCTTCCCTTTATTTCCCTAGCCTTTGAGTGGGAGCTGTTCTCTGTAGTTATTCTTTCTTGCTTACCCACGTCCTGTGCTTTGATTTGTCAGCCCGTTAGCAACTATGTAACTATGTTCTTTTCTATTAAATTTCCTCGATGGGAAACCTAGAGTAGTTTATAGTGGATATATTTTTTAACTGACTGGACCCTAACTAATACATTCTGCCTGGAGATGGTACGGAAAGACCTTAACAGAAGTGGGATTGGAGGTAACTTTTGAAATATATGTAAGGAAGCTAAAGAAAACTTTAAAGACCTATAAAGCAAAAAGGAGCTGAGTTAGTCTGTTTGAATCAAGTCATCAAAGACTTGGCTCTAATTTTAAGATTATAGATGCATGCCTCCCTGTTCAACTAACTTTTCTTTCTCTTTTTTGGTTCTTTTCTTTTCTTTCCTTTTTTCCCTTTCCTTAACTTTTCCTTTTCCTCTTCTTCTTTCTTTTCTTTTCTTTTCTTTCTTTTGTGAGATGGGAATCTCTCTCTTGCTCAGGTTGGTCTCAAATCCTGACCTCAAGTCATCTTCCTGCCTCACACAACCCAGGTGTGAATCACTGCACTCAGCCTTAACTCTACTCCTGAAGAAAGTTGTAAGATTACATTTGAAAAGAGAGTTTTTCAGCTTAAAAAAAAATAATAAAATTTGAGAAGTAATGTCCTAGTAGAAAGATATGAACCCAATTCACAGCATGTCAGTGACCTTTATATTTAATCCGATTAATGGTAAATTCTTTGTGGTTCACAGGTATGGTCTGCTTTGATCTTTTCAATCACATTGTAAAGTAGCCTGTGTAGATATTATTTTTATAATTTTATCATTGAAAAAATGTTTTAAATAGAGTTTTCAAAGCCATATAATTTGTAAGGGATTTTGCTAGAATCTAGATTTTCTAAGGTAAAACACAATCCGTTGTTCATTGTCCCATGTTTTATCCTTCTTTGTAGATAAAACCTTTTTAGAGGCAGAGAGGGTTTATTGCTATATCAGATCATAGCATGCTTTATAAAGGGCCTGCTAAACATAGGCATACATTCTTTTTAGTTATAAATATTATAACTAAATATCTGGCACTTGCCATTTGCAAAGTGTTTTACTAAGTTTTTCTCATGGATGTTTTTATTCAATTTTCACAGCTATTATCATCTCTCTTTTAGAGATAAGAAAACTAAAATTTGGAGATGCAAAGTCATTATTACAAAGTTGGTAAGGAACAAAGGCAGAATTTATCCCAGGCACGCTGAGCCCAGAACCCACAAATTTAATCACTGCACTCAAAACATTCCTATGTGAAGGTATTTTTTAAAGCAATATTATGAGAAGGGGTATTTTCATGCTAATAGCCAGAATGAATAAATGTAATTTTTACATCACAAATTAAAAGTATTCACATAGTTTGCTTGCATATCTTTGTAAGTTAGAAACAAATGGATATAATAGAATGCTTTAAAGTTGGTAGACATGTTAAGTGTTACCACAAAAAAAGAGAGAGAGAGAAACAAACTAATAAACCAAACCAAACAAAAAAACCCAAAGAGTAGTAGAAAACTTCTGGAAGTAATACATACATTTATTACCTTGATTATAGTTATGATTTCATGGGTGTACATATGTCTCCAAAGTTATCAAACTGTGTATGTTAAATATGTGATATATGAGATATATAAATTTTATCTGAATAAAGCTTAAAAAATAAAATAAAGCTGGTATAAATAATTGAATTTGGGCGGCGCCTGTGGCTCAAAGGAGTAGGGTGCCAACCTCATATGCCGGAGGTGGCAGGTTCAAGCCCAGCCCCAGCCAAAAACAGCAAATAATAATAATTGAATTTTAACACTAAACTGAAATCCCCTTAATTTTACTGAGGTTTTGTAAAAATTGACTAACATCGGAAAATGATATTACCTAGATCACTTAATGAATGAACACAGAAACTTTTATAATATTCTGAATGGTTACTTTTCTTTTGTGAATTTAAAATGTGATATGTTCAAAAGTTAATTATGTTGAAAAAATCGCCATGAAAATATTAATTAAATACATGGTAGCTAGAGGATGTACTATTCTCAGATTCTGCTTTCTACAAACAAAAGGCAAAAGCCATCAGAGTTTCTCTCACACGATCTGTCCACAGTATTTCAATTCCTAAAGTACTAACATCAATTACTTTTTAAAAGCTATTCAATTGTCAACGGAACTGACAAATAAAATCAGGCATAAAGTATGAGTCACTGCTATTGTAGAATAAATTGATTTTTTAAAACACTAATAAAGAAAACATTTATAGAAAATTGCTTTTTGAAACAGAAATGAATGCCTGTTAATTGCATCAAATAACAATGCAAGTCACAAAAATGTTTTTCTTCCAGGTTTTTTAAAAATCACAGTGGAAATTGTCACTAATTGGAAGATGTTGACGTGAGAAACTTTAAAAATTGGTCTTATAAGGGTAATCAAACACCAGCATGAGAATAAAATACATTCACTTTATTTGTCCATGACGGTGACTTTCAGATCTAACCATACCACGTGTTTCTCAGGGAGCTTTTCTTCAGCCAGTGACCAAGGACCTGCTCAGCCCACTATAGTGTTTGCCCCACAAGGTTTGGAAGCTGTCATCTTTGTTTCTTATCGTTAGAGGTAAGATGTATACCAGGGAAGGAGCCAGCTCCCTGAACACTCCTACAGCACAATGGGGCTGTCTTGCTAGATTCTTTCGCCCAGGGTTTTGAGATGCCTCATTTTGACATCTCTCCTGGGACATAGATGCCTATGGGAAAGGTCTTGCTATATTGCTATCTTGTCCATCTCCTACATTCTAAGCCTTGTTTCTTTTGTCCTTCACCTACTATCTGAACAAAATTTCTAGAATGATACCCCAACCCTGTAAGTTCTTTCAGTACTTACAAAGTTGTGTCTCCACCACCTCCCAAGTACTTCTCTGCCTATCACTTTGGTGCTTTAGTTACTCAGACATTTCACGATCATATTCAAGCATTTATAGATTAGACATAAAAGCATAAGACTATACAAGTACGGATTTTTAAACTTATTATTTTAGAAAATACATTTGTTTGTAGGCAAATTTTTACCCCTAGAGATGACAATGCTTTATAAAACTCCTGAAAGTCAGCGTGTATGGCTGAAATTCATTGATTGATCTGCTTATGTAATAATGTTCCAGGGTATGAGTAGTTCATAATTTATTCAGCTACCTATTTATAGATAGGGATTCAAATCCCTCCCAGTTTTGGCCACTGAATATACTGCCACAGTTAAATCTTATTTACTGTTTTCTTTTCTCATTTTTAAGGAATAGAAGTTAATTTTTTATTTTTGGTAGATATGTTTTATGCTTTAACATATATTATGAGATTGCTTTTTTAAAAGTTACTGTAGTAATTGACCTGTTCTCTATAATTAGGAGGGTGAATTCTACCTGTATCCACAACAACAGTAGGTCTGATTAATTTCCAGTCTTCTTCTGGGGAGGGCTGGGGAGATAGTCTCCTGGCTCCAGCAGATAAGGAATGGGATTTGCGGACAGTCTTTCTAACTGTTCCTCAGCCAGTGCATTAGCAGTCAAAGGTAATTGGATTTTCCAATTCCTGAATATTTCTGGGTTTCTGAAAGGTCAGGTTTCTTTTACTTTCCCCAGATTTTCTCCAACCCCAGCCGCAGACTTTCTCCTTAGCTTGCATTGGTGTGTTGCCAGAGACTCCTAGCTCATCTCAGTTTCATTCCCCCAGAGTCCTGTCTGGTCTTCGGTCACCTGCTCACCCATTCTCTTTGTCCTTCTGTGCTTATGCCTTTCTCGGGGTTTGAAGAGGTATTTCTCCTGTGGACCTTTTCACCAGCAGTTATTTATTCAGCTTTCACATAGTATGTAATTTGTTTATTCCAGTTTTTCATTTATCTCTGGTTTTCTTTCGTGCTCTCCCATCACTTTTAATCATGTGTATTTTGCCAGGCACTGTCCACTTCCTACCGCTTCTCAAATGTGTGGCCACAGAGTTTATGCAACATCCTCTTACAATCATTTTAATCTTCTTCACCATTTTGACTCCCCTCCCATTCTTAATCTTGTATCTTTTGGTTCCCTCTTTTCTCCTTTCTCATTCTCAGGAGGATCTCTCTCTCCAGGTCTTTTACAAAAGTAGCTTTGGTATTTGCTTTAGCCTTGCCCTACTTTGTCCTTTTAATTATTTCAGATTTTATTATGTAATTTCTACTTCCTATTTTATTTTTTATTGCTGTTCAATTTCTTAACATGTGCGTTTAGCTGTTTTTTAGCTGTTCCCTTTTTAGTGATGAAAGCGAAGGAAGTCAAACGTTTCCTTCTGGCTCAGACTTCATTACGTCCACAGGCTTTGGTGTGATGTGGTCTCCTTTCATTGTTTTTTTTTTTTTTTATTAAATCATAGCAGTGTACATTAATACTATCATGGGGTACAGTGAGTGCACTGTTTCTATATACAATTTGAAATACTTTCATCCAACTGGTTAATATAGCCTTCATGTCTTTTTCTTAGTTATTGTGTTAAGACATTTATATTCTACATTTAGAGAGATTCACATGTACCCTTATAGGATGAACCATAGGTGTGATCCCACCAATCACCCTCCCTCCACTCATCCTCCCCCGTCCTCTCCCCTCCCCTCCCTCTCTCCTCTCCATATTCCTGGGCTAAAATTGGGTTATAGCTTTCCTATAAAAGCTATAAATTAGTTTAATAGTAGGGCTGAGTACATTGGATATATTTTCTTCCATTCTTGAGATACTTTGCTAAGAAGAATATTTTCCAGCTCCATCCATGTAAACACGAAGGAGGTAAAGTTTCCATCTCTCTCAATGGCTGCATAGTATTCCATGGTGTACATATACTACAATTTATTGATCCATTTGTGGATCGATGGGCTCTTGGGCTTCTTCCATGACCTAGCAATTATCTTGTCTCTCAGTTTTAAATAACATATTGTCATCCTTTATCTTAGAAAAGCATTGTAAAAACAGTGACTAAGCCTTCAAGACTGGCTAGCTGTTTTTTTAGTTTTATTGAATAAAATAGTAAGCTATTGAAGGAAGCCTTTTTTGTTCCTTCTGAAGCTTTAGAAGCATATGTCATCATGCCTTTTCTAAATACAAGGGGCAAAGTAATGACTTCATTTGAAAATGTGATCCTGGCACTAATTGATAGCATATTTTTAACTTTATAATAAGAGATACTGCATATTGAAGTTTTTGCACTTCTTCACATAGTGTATGCTTGTAGTATTTCCTCTCATCTATTTACTTGATAAAGATTTTAGAGACTGAAGAGAATCATGCAGAACAACATCCAGCCTTGTCAAAACCTGGTTGATTTTCAGTAACGGGCAAAAGGATTCCCCTAGAGCAGGGTTCACAGCTTAGGATGGAATAGAGAGGGACAGAGGTATCTCTGCATAGAACTTAGAATTTCTATGAAATGACATAGAAAAATAAGTAAACCTTTATTTTCACTAATCCTTAAAATGAAATTTACTACTTTCTTTTATTTATGAGTATGGATGGTAAATTACAGGTATTAGCAGTGCCTATAACTTTGTCACCAATGGAAAGAACAGATATTTTCCTATTAAATTTATTAGAGTAATTGTAAGTATCTCGGAATGATTAGAACTTAGTTCCATCATTTGGGCAGTTTCCAAACTTCTTCAAATTTGAGGTAGCTTTTAGCTCTGTTACTGGATCTTATTAATTCAGCTATAAAGATGCACAAGTATTACTATACCCTAAGTTAGTTTTGGAACTATATGTATACCTGTATTTTGGTTTCCCTCATGAGGCTGTTCATTTATTTTATTTATTTAAAAGCGTTATCTAAGAACTAATTCACAAGCTTCACTAAATTTCCAAGGGGAATTATGGCAGTAAGGAAAACCAGGCCCCAAGGTCGTGTCTCCAAATTAAATAATTATTTTACCCTGTGGGATCAGCCTATATAGTGGGATACATAAAATATACGATATATAATAATTTATCAGATGATTTCTCATTAGTAGAATGTAGGGTTTAAAGATAGTGAAACTTTTCAAGGCAGGCAGATCCAGTGTGCTCATTTGAATGAGCAAAGCAATTTGGTGAGGATTGCAGAGGCCCCGGGAAACAACAGATGAGGATTAGGTTTTCCAGAACAGGGAAAATGGTTTGGTAAGCCTGATGGAAGGAGCATGGCTTTAGTCATCCTAGTTCGACCACATTTGGCTGCAAAGCCTTAGGTGGGTCTCTAAGTTCCTCTGAGTCCTGCTTATCTCAATAATAATTGAAAAGGTTGCATAAAGCTTTAACAGAACACTTGCGTATTTATTTTCTCCTTTGCCATTTAGAATTTTGCCACAGTGGATATAATTATCTTCTCCCTCTCACACATGAGAAAACTCTTGGTCAGAGAGAATAAAGAACTGCTAAGTCAAAAGCCTTTCCCATTCTTTATGATCCTACAGACTTTCCTTCAGATTATGAAGAAAAAATAATTAAATTGTGCATTTGAAAAATACTTTATGGGAAGTACTTGAAATACGTTTGGAATAGACTTTGATTTTTCCTCCTATTGGGTCAATGTTAGATTTTTTTCTTCCTCTTCTTCATTTTTTAATCTTTAAATTCAGATTTATTCAATTAATCAAACACTCATTGGGAACCCATTTTGTGCCCATACTTTGGAAAGACTACCGTGCTGATTTGGGAGACTAAAGGGTAAACCAAATAATTATAATACGATGATGTGGAATTATTTTAAGCAAAACCCTGATGGAAAACAGGTAAGAGAACAATGGATTCCTTTTATACGTTATAGAAGGTGGCAGAGAAGAACTGACATTTAAAACAGACCTTGAAAGATAGATAGGAACACACAGCATTTTAACGTTTTTCTTTGAAATAGAACCCAAACTTAAGTTTTGAAAAGTTGTGCTCGTGCTAGTTAAGTAATTGGAAGCCTTTGTTTACTTACATCATTCCACCACTCTTCCCTGATTTTAAATTTATCTTTTCCTTATATTATTATTGTGCTTATTAACTGGGCCAAAGTTCTCAGGCTCAACAGGAGAATGATTTGTTTTATGGAATAATGTTTTCCAAGTCTTCTACCATCAATTTAATGGCTATGCCCTGAGTTTGTAGTATTAAGATGTGCTGTGCTAGCCACAGAACTTACGGATAAATTCAAGCCATGGCCTTTGATTTCAAGGGATATTCATTCCGTCTAGTTGAATGGGTGACATTTACTGAAACTTTCCTAATACGACAGGTTAGCAGACGTATTTTAATAGATCTCTAAATAATTGTACAACCAAAAAGAAAAAAACATGGTAAGTGCATCTTCAAAATACACATCTGCAGAAAGCAAAGAGTAAAAGTTCAATAAGAAGAAGTGTTCACCCTGGTGTACCCCTTGATCTCTGACCAAGAAAAAGAAGAGAGAAGATTCTGAGATCATTACAGGAAAACTACTCCCTACAGCAGGAAAGGGGGAAGAGAAAGAAGCAGCTGGGTGTTGTTTTTGTGTCTTTAATTTAACTCTTTGTCTGCCCCACTGTGGCCAAACTTTGTCTCATTGTTTAAATTTAATAAACGGAGCTGTAACTATTGTTTTTGCACCTAGATCCCTCTATTCCCTGCTGTGAAACTGATTAGTGGTTTTTAAAGTTCTAAGGAGTCATGTCATAACGGTTCAAAAATTGAGGAAAACATTACTCAGGGAAGTACCTTAGAAATATTTTGCAATGACCTTGGAAGACAACTAAATGTTAAGAAAGAAAACCTGAACATCTAATAATAATAAAATAATAATAATAATAATTTTTAAAAAAAGAAAGAAAACCTGGAAACGAGTCAATGTATTCGGAGTGAAAATAAATGCCAGGAGAACGGGCTCAGGTAGTATTTACACAACTCAGACTAGCATTTGTCGCTGCGGGAAGATTTGGTAGATTTAAAATTCTTCGTGTCATGTTTCTGTTGGTCGAAATCTGTTCTGGCAGAACAGAATCAAGTCTCTGGTCCCAGATGTGTCACTTGCAATCAGTCCTATCTCACCTCTCAGTTCTCAGAGTTCAATTCAATTCCGCAAATATTTATTGAGTGCTTATGGCTGCCGACTTTTCTAAGTCAGAGAAAAATAATGAGATGTGAAGAAAATGTGACATATCTTGGGTTAGACAGCCACAGACAGAGAAAGCCATTATCATCATTCCTATTTTAAACCACAAATTCAATTTGATTCCATTAATCACACCAATAATGTATATTGCTTTGAAGAACAATAATTTCCACACTGGATTCTAATTTTTATCTGCAGAAATCGCGGGACCCAAACCACAGTCCCCAAGGCATGATTTGTAGGTAAAAGGACACCATCCCCCATCCAGCATCAGTTCTGCCCATCCCTAATAGCTCAGCTGAGGGACAGCATTAGCCGTTATATAAACTAATTGGGTTAATTTGGCTCTGGAATTTAGGCAAATAATGTAACTGAGATAAACAGAGGGTCACTTATGCGTCTACTTGTACACATTTATCTACACTTCTTATTTATACTACTAAATGCTTAAAACAACATGGGGCCATAAATTTGCCTTTTCTTTCTGATTCTCTTGGCAGGGTTTCTTACATGCTTAACTTTTAAAGAGTGGAGATCAACCTCCTCTCAAATAAATAAGAGAGCAGTGGAAGGAGAAACGGCAGCTACAAAGTAGTTCTAACCCATTAAACGCAGATGGCTCACAGGGGGTTTAATCATCAGCAGTGAACACACATCCCGCTGAAATATAGAGCTGTTTTCTATCACTTGGTACCATTTGAATGTCTGTCTCAGGAAAGTGAATTCCATATATCTTCCTGGCCATCAGTTGCCCTTAGAGTACTCCTCTCTCTGATGTAGCCAGATTCCTCTTCAGAACTTACTGAGATGAATGAGCTCTTGCCACACGTAGAAGTGAAAGAAAACATTTCTTTCTCTGCCAGAACATATGAGATTCGTCATTAGGAGAATGGATTTGACCTTGTAAAGTGGACCAAAGTGATTAACAAACAAACCCCTTTGGGGAAGATTGCCTTAATCTAGTTCCTTAACAGAAGCATTTTGTTGTTGTTGTTGTTGTTAAAACGTCCTTGCAGCAACTTTGCAAATTCATTGAATAATGATCATCTGAAAAAAAAAACCCAAAACATGAGATATAAGATCTTCAGTATAAGCCTTTTCATGTAAAAGAATTTATTTATTTTTTAATATTAAATCATAAACACACAGATCATTACACTTTAATACATTTATGGGGTACAATGTGCTGATTTTGTATACCATTTGGAATGCTTACATCACAGTTGTTAATATATCCCTCACCTCATTTACTTTATTATTGTGTTAAGACGTTTATACTCTATACTTAATAGATCCTACCACATGTACCCTAAGGACACACAAAAAACCATGTAGGTTTATCTTCAGCTATCATATCATCAAGTCAAATTAAGTCAAGAAATTATTAAAGGAGAGCCATAAAACCAGTTTGATGGCTTTATATAAAACAAAACTAGAGGTCAGCATTGGAGCCCATTATAGAATGTTGAAAAACCAATGTGAGGATAATTTGTAATACCTGTGATTAATGGTACTTTCCGTCTCAGACTTAACTGTATGAGCTTCTTCAATGTATTTATCTCCTAACTCGTGACATCTCTTCTGGAGTTTCTTTCCCAGGCTTCTTATCTAGCCCCTGTTCTTTTTAAATCTATTCTACCCTTCCCCAGGGCTTATACCTAGCTAAAGCCCATTCTTCAAGGCTAAAATCTTACTGACATTCCTGGTAAGAGCAGCTACCAGTCCCTGAGAGAACACAGTAAGTGAAGTAGCTCTCTGTCCCTAGAATATGTGTTCGGCTAATGCTATTAACGTGAATGACACAGTCTTGAGTAAACCCAACTGATAAACCACATGGAGGCCATTCATCTACCCTGGGCCCACAGTACTGAAGTCTTGCTCTTTCATTTGTCTTTTTCAATGAGTTTGTAAACTCTTCAGCAATTTGGACCCTTAGATACAGATTAGAAGTGACTGTTTTAACCCTCAAGTAATCTAGTCAGCTCAAGGCATTCACAGGCAGGCATTTCCTCTTTAAAATTTGTGCACACTCATTCATTTATTTATTTCACAACGCCTGCCTTTTCAAAATAAAAAAAAAAATAGGTAAGGGAAAAGGTGTCAGACTATCAAAAGATCTGAGATCTCAAAGTATTTTTAAATGTTTAAAAGCTTTAAAAATGTATTATTAGTCAGGGAAATATGAAATCCACTTCTTTTCATTTTTAGCTTTTGTACCAGTAGATGGCACTGCACAGGTGTAAAGAGATACATATGGTCAATGTGATTTGGAGGATGAGAGATCATCAACTGGGCTGCTCCATGTGAAATTCTTTCCACTGGAGTTAGCTCCAGTTGTTAAAGTGTTGTATCTAGGAGTCTCAACAGTTGTAAGTGAGGGAAGAACATAAATTTACTCATATTAATTGTATAAAAAATTTAAATAATGATTACTATGCAATGCTTAAGTAGGTCCACTTATTGCCCGTTCAGGTAAGAAAGTGGAAGCACGGAGAAGATTCTGGTGTCTCACAGCTGTGAGATGTGGGGCTGTGACTGCCCAGGCAAATACCCAAGTGTGTGGGTCAGTCCGTGCTCTCTCTGTCTTGCTCTCTCTTAATTTGGTATCATGAGTCACTTATTAGTCTGCTCAACAGCTTTTAAGGAGCCACCCTAAAGTTTTGAGGTATCTGATACAAATTCCAACTAGAGGCAAAGAGAAATTCTAGGAGCATAGAGTAATGTTGAGGAAAAAGGATTCCCAAGAGGAAGATGGGTGGGTCTGTTATGGGGGATAATAGAGAAGAGGATGCCGTATACAAAATCCATCAGATCAGAACTTTGCCGAGAGTCAGGAGGTTGGATATCTTAGAAACAAATGTGCTCGTGAAATTGTTCAACTTTATGTTCAGGGTGACTTAGAAAATGCTCTAACAAGCAAATTATGACATGCTCAATGTCTTACAACATCAACTCCAATAACTCTTACCTCTCCTTTGCCACATGTATTTCTTACGACTGTGCAGAGATTCAGATCACCTAGAATTGTGCCCTATTGGAAGTCTAAAATTTCAATTTCCCAGTCTCTGGCTGTCCCCAACCCTACTGATAATTTTAAAGAGCTTTCCAACATGCCTATTATCTGATCCCATCAGAATCTCCAGCCCCTTGACCTCTGCATGTTTTCTCTGACACTCCCTTCTGCGTTCACTTCCTGTCCTCTGCAGCTTAAACATCACAGCCCATTCTTTAACTACTATCTGCCCAAATCCTCAAATCTCTGCTGTTTTCTTTTTATCACACCTGCTTCCACCTGGGCTACTGAACACCTCCAAAATCACATCATGAAAGTATGCAGAGTAGTTCCACTAAAATAATATATCTGAACTTTCCTGCCTTGTGAGTCTTCAGTCCCAGAAGACCCTGTGCATGCCTAAGCTCCATCATTCTGCCTGCCAGTTTTCTGCTAGAAATATATAAAAGCTTGTTCCCTTTTCAAACATCTCACCTCAGTTCTCTCTCATTTTGTCATACTCTGACACACACACAACCCATCCTCCAGGAACTCAGCCAATTTCCTGCAATGACATCTACAAACGCAACTATATCCGATACACCCATATTCCTGTCTTGTCTTCTTCCACTTTATTTTAGCGAGTTATTTGCTGGCTAAATTTAACCTATGTTCTGTATTGCGTTGTAACCATTTCTTTAGATTTTCTGTGGCATCTATGTTTAAAATTAATCTATTTTATCATTTATCTACTATTTTATTAAAAATGATTATAAGTGAGAAAAATCTTCATGCTTCTTCCCTATTTACAGATTTTTCCAGAAACTTCCTCAAATGGTGAGTCTGCACTATCCCCAATCTTTCATTCTCCACCCTCTACTAAAATCTCTAAAATTGGGGTTTGAGTCCCAATATATCACAGGATTTCTTTTTAGATCATTGGTTTAATCCAATGGTCACATTTAAGTTCTTTTTAATATATATTTTCTCACTTTTAAGTTCTTTTGACCAATTCTGTACTGGGTTGAATTATATCTCTCCCAAAAGTTATGTTGAAGTCCTAACCCCTACTACCTGTGAATGTGGCCATATTTGCAGGTATATTCAGATTAAGAAAGGGTCAGACTGGCCTGGAATGGACCCTATTCCAGTTACTGACATCTTTACAAGAGGAAAGAAATTCAGACGCAGAAAATAGACAAGGAAACTTTGCCATGTGATGACAGAGGCAGAGATTGAAGTGATGAATCTGTAAGCCAAGGGACACCGATGATGACTGACCACCACCAAAGCTAGGATAGAGCCATGGTACGGATTCTCCCTCAAAGCCTCCAGAGCGGCAGTGGCCATCAACACCTGATGTCAGTCTTCTCCTCACCTACGCAACTATGAAACAATAGATTTCAAGCCCAGGAAAACTAATACAAATTCACAGGATCATTTGGCATTTCTGATGCTGACTTCTCCCTCCTTCTCAGGAGAGGCTCCCCTATTGGCTTTTATGGTACACACACTTAGTCATCCTCTTCATTCTCCATCTTCTCTGCAGTCTACTCTTCCTTCATGGCCTAAATAATTACTTAAGAGTTCTCTATTCTGTCCTTGTCTTTCCTCCCTGGCAATAAATACTGTTTGCATGTGCCTCCAGTACAATGCCCATTCCCTTGATTCCCTCCCCCCACCGATCCCCCTGCTGAAGAGCAGAGCTATGTATCTGATTGTCTACTGGTGTGCTCAGGAAACTCAACATGAATAAATGACATAACTCAAAAACAGAAATTTGGTGTCACATAGTTGCACTTATGAGTGGGAGCCAACTAATACCCACAAACGGGCATAGAGTATGGTGTAGGAGACACTGGAGACTTGAAATGCTGATGAGTGAGAAGGATGAGAAATCACTTAATGGGTATAATGTACACTATTTGGGTGATGGTTACACTAAAAACCTAGACGTCACCACTACACAATATATCCATGTAACAAAACCACACTTGGACCCCTTCAATTCATATTAAAAAATCTCAATTTACTTCCACTTTTATGAAAAGTATATATAATCCACAAACCATTGTACTGACAGTTTTAGATTTACATAATATTTGAGCAGAAAGTACATTTACCCTCCTATTACCATATTGCATCAGTGCTATACATTTTTACAATTGATATGTCCATGTGAATAATTTATTATAAACTCATGTCTGTAGTTCACTTTAGAATCCAGTCTTGATGTTGTACATTCCATGGATTTTGACAAATGTATGATGGCACATACCCACCTCTACAGTAACATGCAAGAGGGTCTCTGGGCTAAAAATTCCTTGCTCCACTCTTCATTCCTGCCCTCCTTTTCCCAAACATCTGTCAAACAGTTATTTATTTATTTATTTATTTGAGACAGAGTCTCACTTTATCACCCTTTGGTAGAGTACCCTGACATCATAGCTCACAGCAACCTCAAACTCCTGGGCTCAAGCTGTTGTCTTGCCCCAGCCTCCTGAGTAGCTGGGACTATAGGAACCCATCACAATGCCCAGCTAGTTTTTAGAGGTAGGGTCTCACTCTTGCCCAGGCTGGTCTCCAACTCCTGAGCTCAAGCAATTCACCCAGCTCAGCCTCCCAGAGTGCTAGGATTATACTGGCCTAGATGGACCACTTTTTACTATCTTCATAGTTTTGACTCTTCCAGAATTTCATATGGTTGAAATTATAAAGTAGGTAGCCTTTCCAGATCAGCTTCCTTTCTTCACATAGTTTCATCTATTTCTTCCACATCTTTTCATGACTTGATAGGTCACTTCTTTCATTATTTAGAAACATGCTGTCCTACAGATGGAGGTGTCACAGTTTGCTTCTCCATTCATATTGAAGGATATCTTGGTTGCTCTAAGTTCCTGCTCTAAGTTCCTGCAATTACAAGTAAAGCTCTTACCAGTGTTCATGAGCATATCATTGTGTGGACATAGGTTTTAAACTTGTTTGGTCCATACCAATGAGCGTGATCTCTGGTTCATATGGTTAGAGTATGTTTAGTTCTGTGAGAAACTTCCAAACTGTTTTCCAAAATGGTTTTACTGTTTTGCATTCCCACCAGCAGTGAATTCGATTTTCTGCTGCTCTACATCCTCCCTGACACTTGGTGTTGTCAGTGCTCTGGGTCATTCTGAAAGGTGTATAGTGGTATTTTATTGATGGAATTCATTGAATTTGCAATTCACCAAAAACATGATTTTGACGTCTTTTAATATACTCATTTGCCATCTATATATCCCCTTTAGTGTGGTGTCCAGATTATTTGTCCCTTTTCAAAATTGGATTTTTTTTGAATTTCATATTCAGTTTTGAGAGTTTTTTGTATGTTTCATTAATAAATAGAAGTCCTTTGTCCTGTATGTGTTTTGAAATTTTTCTCCAGTTCCATGACTTGATTTTCCATTCTCTTCCCAGTGTCTCTCACAGAGCAGAAGTTTTTCATTTTAATGAAGTTCAACTCACCAATTTTTGTCTTCCATGGATTAGGCATTTGGCATTATACTCAATGTCATCACCAAACATGAGTTTACCTAGATTTCTCTCCTGTGTTGTTTACCAGGATGTTTATAAGTTTGTTTTACATTTGGGTCTTTATACATTTTGAGTTAATTTTTGTGAAGAGTGTAAGGAGAACATTTTCCAGCTCCATCCATGTAAACATGAAGGAGGTAAAGTCTCTATCTTTCTTTAAAGGTGCACCATGGTGTACACATACCACAATTTATTGATCCATTCATGGGTGGATGGGCACTTGGGCTTCTTCCATGACCTAGAAATTATGAATTGGGCTGCAATAAATATTCTGATACAAATATCTTTGCTGTAATGTGATTTTTGGTCTTCTGGATATATACCTAATAAAGGAATTATAGGATCAAATGGCACGGAAG
Organism: Galago senegalensis; assembly: GCA_963575145.1. Taxonomy (NCBI): domain Eukaryota; kingdom Metazoa; phylum Chordata; class Mammalia; order Primates; family Galagidae; genus Galago; species Galago senegalensis. Next base: position 27,439 of record CAUYTI010162664.1, on the reverse strand, counting down.
AAAAGGTATCCAATGTACACAGCCCTATTATGAAACTAATTTATAGCTTTCATAGGAAAGCTATAACCTAATTATAGCCTAAGAATATGGGGAGGGAGGAGGGGGATAAAAGGGGACGGGGGTGGATGGGTGGAGGGAGGGTGATTGGTGGGGTCACCTCTATGGTTTATCTTACAAGGATACAAGTGAATCTTTATAAAGTAGAATATAAATGTCTTAACACAATAACTAAGAAAATGACATGAAGGCTACATTAACCAGTTTGATGAAAATATTTCAGATTGTATATGAAAACACCACACTGTACCCCATGATAGCATTAATGTACACAACTATGATTTGATTTTAAAAAAAAAGTGTAAGGAAGGCCTATGCCTACATTCATTTTTTCTTTTGTGTATGGATATCTACTTGTTGGGCACCATTTATTTAAAAACTACCCTTTCTTCTGTGACTCACCTTTGCCCCTTTGCCAAGAATCCATTGGCTGTAACTGTGTTCATCTATACTCGGGCCACTTCTGCTTTTCATTCCTCTGTAATTCTTACTACCCTAATAGAAACCTAAGTGTCTAATTCTTTACTTCTCTCTCTCGCCCTCAGAGGCAATCAGCCACCAAGTCCTGTGCTAAGCATTTTAACACCTTTTCTTTTTTTTTATTTTAATGCTACAGCAATCCTATATATTATTAGCCCCATAATAAAGGTGAGAAACGAAACTCAGAGGGGAATCTACTTAAATAAATAGACTAAAACAACTTATTCTCTACCTCTGTGGTGTGTTGCCTCGGACATAAGTGGCCAGCAGTTGAACTTCAGGATCTGACCTTCCAAGTATTACGATCTTTTCCAAGTACATTCTGAAGTCGTTAATATCTCTTCATTGTCATTGCCACCATATTAATTCAAGCCACTGTGATCCTTCAGTAGGTTTACTGATATCACTGTGTGATTCTTGCGTCCAGTCTGGTCCAAGAAGTCCAAATGTGTCTTTCTAGAGTACACACCTGATAGCACTAAACATAGAATGATCTGATGGCTCCGTATCATCTCTAAAGAAAGCAGATAATCCATAATATGTTTGTAATACTCCCCCTATGTAGATCTCCAAGCCTGCTTTAGTCACCTGCTTGTATTCTCCTGTAGGTATCATGTCCGTGTTTAAATCTTGCTGTGTACATGTGAGTCCTTTTGCCTCTATTGGTCTTTTCTGCTTCTTCTTATAATTAATTCCTTTTTTTCACTGGGCTAGCAACTTAAATATTATAATACCTACCTATTTAACCTAATAGAGTTGTAAAAATTGGCAAAAGAAGTACAGTACACTTAGCTATAAATATATAGTATTGTGTGGGACATACTTATAAGAAATTACCATTGTTTATCTGAAATACAGACACATTGGGTGTTCTCTATTTTATCTGGCAACCCTATGTCGTAGGGAAGTCTCCCCTGTAGCAACACACGCTAGGATTTGGCAGAGTGCCTCTCTATCTTCTTCCCTAACACCTGTGTTTCCTCCCCCACAGCACCCATGTCTTATTTATATTCATGTCACACGTCTGTCTCTGCCATCATCCTTATAGTCAGAGATAGTATCTTTTTCAGCAAAGTGTTTCTAGCATCTAGACATCCAATATTTGGTGCTCAATAAATATGTATTAAATGTTTTAAATGAGTGGATTAAATACATTTAATTAATTCTAATTCTTAGCCATTTTAGGTTGCTGTTAAGCTATGTCTTATAGCTTATTTTGATGTGTTTAGAATTAAATTAGACTTTTCAGTTTAGAGATTTCAAAACCCTATAAATTATCTTCAAGTAATTTCTGGCAAACCTTATGTCTTAGCCCTATTGGGCTACTTATAACAAAATACCCTGAACTGGGTGGCTTATAAACAACAGAAATTTATTTCTCACAGTTCTGGAGGTTGAGAAGTCCAAGATCAAAGCACTGCTGAGGAGGTTTGGTCTCTGGTGAGAGTACACTGCTGGGTTCCTAGGTAGCAACTTCTGACTATGTTGTCACATGGTGTAAGGGAAAAAGTCTATCTCTGCAGGCCCTGAAAAGGTCCCCACCTTAAGGACCTAATCACCTCCCAACGTTCCCCACTCCTAACAGATTAAGTTTCTACATATGCATGGGAATAGGGGGGCACAAACATTCAGATCATAACACATAGCTTTCCCAAGTATAAAGAGATGATGGCTCATGCCTGTAACCCTAGCACTTTGGGAGGCTGAGGCTTGTGGATTGCTTGAGGTTCTAGACCGGCCTGAGCAAGAACAAGATCCTTGTCTCTAAAAACAGCCAGGCTTGTGGCAGGCAGTTCTAGTACCAGCTACTTGGGAAGATGAGGCAAGAGGATCACTTGAGCATGAGAGTTTGAGGTTGCTGTAAACTATGATTCCATGGCACTCTACCCAGGGTGACAAAGTAAGACTCTGTCTCAAAAACAAACAGGGTGGCATATGTAGGTCAGTGAGTAGGGCACTGGCCTCATATACTGAGGGTGGCAGGTTCAAACCCGGCCCTGACCAAACTGCAACAAAAAAATAGCCTGGTGTTGTGGCGGGTGCCTGTATTCACAGCTGCTTGGGAGGCTGAGGCAGGAGAATCGCCTAAGCCCAGGAGTTGGAGGTTGCTGTGAGCTGTGATGTCATTGCACTCTATTGACGGCAAGAAAGTGAGACTCTATCTTTAAAAAAATTAAAAACAAACAAACAACAACAACAACAAAAAAAAACAAAGTTGATATGTAGGCTAAGTTTGAAAGTCACTTAAATTGTAGCAAGATATTAGGTTCCCTTTCTTTTCCAGGAACTGGATATGTTAGCCAAGATGCTAAATATTTCTCTGCTCACTTATCCAGTGTTAGGGGAAAAAATTATAGTTTTTGATAATAGTCATCTAGATAAATATTATTCTCCATAATATCTTTTGAGAAACACCAACTTCTCAGGTTACTAATAATTATCCCTCAAAAACAAATTATATGTATTTTTTAATCAGATATAAAAAATAAGTTAAACAGAATTCTGTCCTCTAGGAATTGTCACAATCCTTACTATATTAAGGTACCCAGTGAATCTTTAAAAGACGTTGCATCATATAGTTGATTCTTGTAATCTAGTCAACCACAGAATCCTTTATTTAGGTAACAAGTAATTTGGGAAATACTGATACAGATTTGTCTGTCTCCTCAGGGTAAATATTTATGTCAAATTAGATTTTTTGTTGTTAAAAACAGGTTCTTTGGGATACTGGACTCAGAGATGGGATTATATGACGTATCTGGCAGACCTAGCTTTTCTAGGTCAGGTTCATCTGTCTTGAAATAGAGCTCCCCAAATTTCCAGAATAAACATCCTTGGGATGTAGCATAGGTAAAGAAAGTTTGTGTTTGACACAGAAATAGGTAAGGCTATAAAAGAGCTATGTAAAATCCTCGAGTAGTTATATATAATTTGGGTTGCTGAACATTTAGCATTATTGGATTTTAAAACAAGAACTTCAAAGGTGAAATACAGCTCTCCCTAATGCAAAGCACATGTGGTACGGCTCAATCTGCCCACAGGCAACAGTCGGGGCAGGCCTGGTGCAGGAGCGGAGTACAGGGCCACCGGGCGCTGCAGTTGGACGGCCCCAGAACCATCTATTTTCCTTCCAAAGCTTACTTACCTTTATCATTTAAATGAGGCTTAGTGTCACTAGAAGAGTTAACATTTATAGTGTTGCCTGTGAAAGGTGACACATCAAGTTATTAGTACCTGTTCCCTTAAAGGATTGGATTCATTACTATTACTCTTACATGCACTGATATATATATATTTTTTTTCCCATTCAAATTTCCTTTATTGTTTATTACAGCATAACTGTGTACATTAATGCAATCATGGGGTACAGTGTGCTGTTTTCATATACATTTTGAAATATTCTCATCAAACTGGTTAATATAACCTTCATGTCATTTTCTTAGTTATTGAGTTAAGACATTCATACTCTGCTTTTAGAAAGATTCACTTGTACCCTTGTAAGATATTAATACGTATTTTCTTTTTAAAATTTATTTCTCACAACTGCAAAGATGTGGAACCTAATACTAATATTTAATAATAGGAATTGCAATTTTTTCAATCACATATGCCAAGGACTGTGACAGTTGCTTTATGTGATAGTGAAAATAGCTAACATTTTTCATCACTTAATGTGCTATACACAAGGCTTTTTTTTTTACTTGTATTACTTCACTTAATTCTTTCAAGAGCTTGAAAATGATAGCCAAGATGAAAAATGCTGCTCACTTATTCAACATTGGGGGTGGGATTATCATTTTTTTCTGTTAGCCATCTAAATAATGACTTGAAGTCTATTTTCACTTTATATCCATTTTACAGATGGTGAAACTAAGGCTTAGAAAACTTAAATGGCTTTCTCAGTGGGTGTAAGAAGTGACTGAGACAGGCTGTGGAACAATCTTTACCTGACCTTCAAGCCTACATTGTTAAAAGCTCTGTGCTGTGATAATGTCCTGGTTTGGATAGATATTGAGGCAAGTATTCATATCAACTTTTAACATGGAAGAAACTTTGCTCAGAGTCTTGACAGAGTAGATATAGAGGTTTCATGGAGAGAAAATAAAGATATAAATTACTCAAAACTTCCAAAGTTAGCAGAAGCACCAAATGTGAGATTGGTGCAAGAACATAGTTAGGTGATGGGGTAAGAAGAAAACGCAGGAAGGGCAGAAAAGGGAGTGGGATGAGCCCCTAGTAGAGCAAATTGGCCTTCCCAGCAATTCTTTCAGACTTTAAGGAAAAATTCTGGCTGTTTAATCTTAGCCGGTGTTTTCTATCTAATTTATAAACCTGTCTAAATAATGAAATAGGTTTGGATGGAATATAATGTTTTTCATTTCTAAAATCATTAGGAAATAGACCACTTGAGGTCAGGGTAACACCAAAAAGAATTTCCCAGCACTAAAACGAACCACATTGCAATCTGTTCTTAAGTGCTTAAGCAACGCTCTGAAACTGCTCCATTTATGTGAGGCTGGAGAAAGGAAAAGGGGCCTCTTGTGAACTTTTCAACCACAGAGAGAAGTGTGATTTAAAAAAATATATTCAAAGTGATATAACAAGTGCTGGATGTAAGTTGGTGAGTTGCCTTACTTAAAAAGAAGTGGCAGGGAAAAATATCCTTCCTGCTGAAAGTTAAAATAATCCCATTTTCAGAGATTAAATTTCTGAAGGCCATAATAACTAAATATTTTATGTTTAATGTTCTTTATGGTCTGTAACCAGCTTTCAATTTTTTATATAAGTGCGGTTTCATTAAAGATCTCGTGATGCTTTTGGTAACCTCTTATTGAATGACTGTGCAATTGGGGATTGATATTAATTAAAACTGACATTTAGTGATAACAGACCTTCTGCTGTTAAGAGGCTTTGTAATATAGAAACTGAGAATTTGTCATGGTGGTTGTTTGATTTCAAATGTGTCCTTTCAAGCAAAGTGACCCCGGAGAAAATATTGGTTACCCCTCTCAGAGCCCAGATGGAGGTGAGACTATTAATAATGGTTGATATTGTACAAAGGTTAATCTGGCAAATTATTATCCTACTAAGCACGTTACCAATCACTTTAAAAAGCACTCAGTAAGACACCTACTATTGCTATTCCTAGTGTATAAAAAAGGAAACTAAAGTTTGAGAAATTAAGTAATTTATCTGAGTCACATAGCCAGTCACTGGTAGAATCAGGATTCTAATTCTGACAACCTGACTCTACAGGGAATATTTTAACCAGCATGGTGCAGACGATCTCTTGTAGAGAGATCATTGTTAGAAATCCAGTTCTGACACTTCCAAGACCTTCATTCTCAATTTTAGGTGCTCCATTGATGAAATGAAGAGCTAAGCTACCTGAGTCCTAAAATTCATTAGTGGTCTAATGTTCAATGACTTCTTTGAATTGTTATAACAAAACCTTGGAGACACGAAGACTTGTGCAGTATCCAAAGTGCATTGTACTGTAAATGGAAAAACTGGAGTGAATGGTGATTTAGGAAAGGGGAAGTTAAAATCAGACCTATTAATAACTTATGAAATACAGTGAATTCATTGAGTGCTCCCAGAACACATGACCAAAAAATTGCTTTTACAGATGCCTTTGACAACTGCCTTCCTGGCCTTGGACCTTGAACCTGGAAAACTTGTTTGTTTGTTTTGTTTTATGTATTTGAATGTAGACAGCTAATAACGGGGTGCCCTTTTTCTCAGCTACGTTCACATTTAATATTATATTAGAAAACTGTTGCCAGGAGCCCTTCCATTCTCTGTTTCTAAAATACGCTTGTCTGACTTCCTTGGGTGTGACCAAAGGACTTTGGTCTTTGTTTGTTTTCAAGTGAACCTTTCCTCTTTGTAACTCCATCTTCCACTTTTATTAACCAGTCAAGCATGTTTTACTTTAAGCTGTGATAAGAGGATCAGAAACAGCTTCCCCACATCTAAGGCGATCTTAATCAATTGCAAGGAATACAGAGTAGCATGGTGTGGACGCTTCCTGCTCAGAGGAAGAAGAGATCTTCCCAGGATTATTACTTTTGATTCTGTTGATGGAGAAAATTAGGTAACCCTGAAAACAAGGTACCTTTGCCTATGAACCATTTTGAAAGGACATGAGGTAAATTGTCACACACACACCCCCCACTCCTTGACCCTCCACTAACCTTTCACTTTTAACATATGTTTTGAAGTGCCAGCCATGTTGATTTCCATGGCTGTTTGGGTACAAGGTTCAGAGAAACCTGCTGCCCCCAAGACTTTAATCCCTTTTTTGAACTTTGAATATGAGCATTAAGGATGACTTTATGGCTCACAGAAGACTGGCTGGTTGGCATGGCTAGGGAACTCCCCCCAAGGTGTGCTAGGTACCCCCTCATTCAACCAGACTATGAGGTCTTATTTCTCAGGATGAAAAATAAATAATGTAAGTTCATTGTGCTGGCAGGGATGAAGTGGTCATTGTGCGATGGAATCTCCCGGATATATTGAATTCATTTTTGTGGCACAGACACAGAAAAGCTCACTGGGTTCCAGACATTTTCTAGGTTATATGAATGTGAATTAAGCTATTGTGTGCAGACATTTCTCTTTCTATGGCATGAGAAATAAAATGAGAAATAAAAGAATACATGTGTAGTTAAAGTGACAGGATGCTGACCTAGCACAAGAAAGCAAGCCAAGTATCAAGGGTTCGATTTAGCAAAGGTTGTTTCATTGTAGAGTAATCTAAAAGAACAAATGTACAGTTAGTCATAAGGCCATGAGGAGAAGAGAAGAATAAATGTCCAACACGTTGAATCTTCTCACTTTCTCTTTAGGCTCCTATTAAATAACCTTCACTCTTTCTCCTATTGTCTTTCCCACCCATGCTACCACCTTGGGGAAAAAAATCCCTTTTTTATTTTTAGTTTCAGAAGAAGGAAGATCAAATTAACAAAATGAAAACCAAGTCTCACTCATGTCCAGGGTGGGGGCTGGCAGCCTTCCAGAAATGCTTTTCCAAAATACTGGTCTCAAGTGTTCATTGCTGAGGGGGAAGGGAGAGGGGAGGTTTTGGAATACTGCAAACCTCTGGGGATTATCACCGGCTCAGACACCTCATTACCGGGGCTTTAGAGGGAGAGTGACAGGAGAGCCCTGGAGCCCCAAAGGATCACGGAGAAGGATTTCACGAAGGTAGCAGTGTAGAAAGGAAAAAAAAAGGTAAAAAAAAAACAAAAAACCCAAAACAAAAAAAACACCTTTCATTTGTGATATTCAGTGTTACTTAGCTTCCAATCTATGTGCCACGCAAATCGCCTTCTGTGACTTGGCACTTAGATAGTGAATTTCTAATAAAACCATCTGTAAAAACTTGTTAATTCACTATGTCAGTGGGTTTCCCAAGCACGGTGCTTATGAAATGTGTATTCTTTCGCTCTTCCGTAAATTTCTAATGTGCAGCAATAAATTACACAATGAATGACATACAGCAAGAACTCAGTAAAAATCTGTTGAGTTAATTAAAAATGAAATGGCACATACAGGCAATGTAGCTATTTATCAAATCTGAATACCTACTTTAGTCAAGTAGTATGCTAAGTATTACAAAGGATACTATAATGCAACCTTATATAGAGATCTTGCCCTCAAGGGGTTTATAGTTTATGACCATGATGCAAGTTCGAACTTACGTGATGTCAGTTGCATTAAATTGACCTTTGAGGACATGAACAAAATAGTTTTATGTCCAAAGAATTTTACATTGGACTTTCAATTGGCAGGAATAGATTATCTTTAGCTCTTCAAAAATCGTACGGAGCTATGAAGACAGTAAAGTATCACACTATTAGATACATATAAGTGTGTGAGTACCTTGTAGAATAATTCTCTACAGATCCTTTTTACTATGATAGCAGCTATTAAAAAATGCATCTCAATGCAGCAGGTGGATGTGAGTTCTAGATTGCTGTTCTAGATGGTTGTTATATAGCAGCGAACAAAACAAAATTCTCTGGCCCCATGGAGTCTATAGTCTAAAGAAATAAGTGAGATAATGTGTTAGAAATAAGTGTTAAATTAAAAAACAAAGTGGTACAAGAAAGTAGGGAATCACTGGGGTAGAAGGGGCTACACGACAATTGAGACGGTCAGGGAAGGCCTCAGTGAGAAGAAGGCTTGAAGGAGCTGTAAGACGACCACCAGGATATGCGGAAGAATAGCCCTGTGGGCAGAGGACACAGTGATTGCGATGCCCCATGTTAGGAAAAGGAGAGTAACAAGACAAGAAACCAGACAGGAGACAGGGCACCAGGTCACCAAGATCTTGGCTGGCTACGCAAACATCCCAAATTTCACCTACTGGGAGTGGGTCACAATTATAAGAGAGGCTTTACCTAATAATTGCAATCAGTGCAATCTGGTTTTTTGTACCCTCAATGAATCTCCAACAATTAAAAAAACATTTCACCTACTAGTTCTGGTATTTATCTGTAGCTCTTATCTGCGGTAATAATTACCGTGATATTCTAATGGTAATTTTTGCTTCCCTTCTTTCTCCTATAGCATTTGAAATTCTTCTGTAAAGATGACTTTCCTTGTCCTCCACTTATCTATTCCTTCAATCACTTGTGTATGCTCATATGGACTCACAGGTACATGTTTTATTTGGGGGTTATAATTCAATATAGTCATTATTTATTGCATCTCTCTAATTGTTTTGGCTTTTGCTACTGGGGGTCGTTTCAGGTTGTCTCCTGTGTCTTTTTGACATGCTCTGATCCTTGTCTGTTGAGGTCTTTTTAATTTTCAGATACTACAAAATGTTCCAGGCTCATTGAAATATACATGGCCTGCCCCAGCCATGTGGATGAACTCATGTATACACACATATCTATATCCACTCCTGTGTGTGTATGTACACACTTAATCTGTATCCTATATACACGTACATACGAATGTATGTGTATGTATTCATGTGATGTATACTCTGATATAGCCCTGATTCTGATAGAGCACCACTGAGCTTAATTCCAGCTTTCCACCTTTCTTATTTTATAAATTCTTTCTCTGACAGCAAGAAACCTAGCTCATATTATCTACAATTTATTGACTTAATTGTTCAACTTAGTATACAAAGTAGTTTCAGAAGCCCAGCACCTTGGCTTTTAATCAAAGTGGAAGGGATACTCCTATTTTATGACCATCTTTACAATTATTCTAACAATTAATGGCATCCCTCAGTAGAGTTCACATACAACATTTGGCACCAGAAAACCCTTATGAGCATCCTCCAGGTCCCCTTGGTAGCAAAGAATGTAGCTAATCATTGAGTGAAATAAATGGCTTGAGGATATTGTCAGGTGAAAAGAAGGGATGGGTACCTTGTGGCACACGTGTTGGTACTTGAGTAGAGTCATGTGTGCTGGTCACAGACACCAGAGTGGCTGGACCACAGATGTAATAAGGGTTGTGCCAATTGGCTTTGTGGGTTAGTGCTTGTCACTGCGGAGGTTTATATGTCTCTGTGCGTTGAAAGCATATATATAAGAAAGCTTTCGCAGGTCAGACATGGACACAGGTAGAATGCTCTGAAGTAGTGTGTGAAACAAAGGGCTTGCTGAATACTCTTCCTCAGTCTGCTAAAATGACACTTATCTTTCATAATGATGTTGTCATTATAAGCCCAAAGAAAGCAGAAACTTAAGATTAAATAGTTTCCCCTAAATACTTTTAATGAACACTTCTCCAGATTTATTTTTGTTCAAGATACGTATGTGTGCATTTTTAGTAAACGAATACAACAGGAATTTTAAGACAGTTAAAACACAGAACCTGTGTCACCAAAGGTTTACTGAACAGGTGGACAGAGACTGACAGTTTTCCTGAATACACACAATGGAAGTCAGCATTGGAGTGTCCACATCATGTTGTCTGTGGGCCTGAGCCTGTCTGTCTTTTACCCTTCATCACAGATGGGAATTATAGAATTTTTACTTATGTCTTTGTTATGTAATTCCTATGTTCCTCCATGAACCATACTTATTTCCTTCCTTCCTTCCTTCCTTCCTTTTTCCTTCCTTCCTCCCTCCTTCCCTACCTCCTTCCTTTTTCCTTCCTCCCTTCCTTCCTTCCTTCCTTCCTTCCTTCCTTCCTTCCTTCCTCCCTTCCTTCCTTCCTTCCTCCCTCCCTTCCTTCCTCCCTTTCTTCCTTCCTTCCTTCCTTCCTTCCTTCCTTCCTTCCTTCCTTCCTTCCTCCCTTCCTCCCTTCTTTCCCTCCCTCCCTCCTTTCTTCCCTTCTTCCTTCCATCCTCCTTTCTTTCCCTTCCCTTCCCTTCCTTTTCCCTCCCCTCCTCTCCCTTCCCTTCCCTTCCCTTCCCTTCCCTTCCCTTCCCTTCCCTTTTTCTTTCATTTTGTCAAATCTTGCTTTTCCTTTAGGCTTTAACTCTTTCCTTATCATTCCTTCCTGTATTTCCTTAGCACAAACAATTCCATCCCAACCGGCTGTTGTATTTCTTCTTTTTGCTTTCTTCTTCGCTTTTCAGAGTTAACACAAGGTAAAGACAAGGACCTGATCACTAAATACATTATCACAGCCACTTCCATCACCCATGTGTCTCTCTGGGCGCTCTCTTTACTTGTGTGGTGTGTACACACATGCACAGGGGTTCTTTATCCACACAAACAACTATGATTGTTTTGTCTATAACAGTCAAGTCAATCAGAGTAAGCCCTTCTTTTCTTTCTCCTGACCTTACTGATTAAATCAGTCAAAACATCAAACCGGTTTACATGAGTAGACAGCATCACTCTGTGTCTTGTTTGTTATGACATGCCACGGTTCCCTGACTTTTTTGTAAATTTCAAGTTATGACATTTTCTTTGAAATCTGCTGCTACTGTTTCTTGAGAATGATATCTGTGAAGCCTCCAGCTTTTCAGCCCCCCAGTTGGAACTCATACTCTCCCCTGCCTGCTCCCTCTGCGCTTTGATCATAACTGGGTTATTTCATATGTGGTAGTTAGCTGAGTGTTCAAATGTTTCCTCTGCTAGATTACACATTCTTCAGAGAGGAACTTCTTATGCTTTTTGTATTTCATAGAGTTCCTTTTATTTTCTTTAATAGATGCCTAGGTACATATTTTATAAAGAGGCCAATGCTTGAACTTTAATTTTTTTTTATTTCAGTAGATTTAGAGGGTACAAGTGCTTTTGGTTACATGGATGAATTATATAATGGTACAGTCAGGGCTTTTTTTGTACGGGTCACCAGAATAGTGTACATTGTATTGAACTGCAATGTTAAAAAGGAGAATTTTGAGTTAATGCTAAAGATAAAGAGATTATAAACAAATGGTGGGGAGATTTCGTGATTTCAAAGGAAAACAGCCACCATAGTGACTCTCAATTCTTCTGTTATATAGTGCTGAGCAAAAATTAGGAATAGTTCATCTTTGCTTATTCCCCTCCCTGACTTTATGCTACATAGATTTACATTCTCTCTCTCTCTCTCTCTATATATATATGCATATATATACACACGTAGATATATAGATACATGCTCTGTATATACACACAAACACATATATACATATACATATACATACATATACATGTGTATAATTCTTGTGCTTATTTATGGAAATTTTTTTTCATTGAATTAAAGGCAATACATGTTTTTCATAGACCAATATGCTTTGATGCTTTTACTGAGATTTAAGTTTATGTAAGTTTTAATTGGTAACATGTGCTCTGTGAAGGTCTATGCATATGAATGTATTTAGAGTATACTTATAGAAATAGATATTAAAATGGTACAAATCCTCCTTATCTGTCTATATGTTTCCACTATACAGCTTCTAAAACTTACTAAATCCATATAAATACTATACTGATTTGACAAATAAAAAAATCTTCAAAATGCATTTATGCATCTGTTTCTCAATATTCCGTGGACATGTTTTCAGGCAGAGGGAATAAGAGACCAGAAGAAATAAGAGAAAAATAGAGGAGAAATATGTACGTGAGTGAAAACATTTGTGGCACAGTATTTTTTTTTCTGGCAGTGGAATCATGAACATTCGAATATATGAACAATAGCACCTATATCTTTACCTTATGCTCTATGTAATCATATCATCATACAAAATTCTTTTTGCTTATATATATGTTCTGATTTTGGACATGAACCTTTTTATATTACCCAAACTAACAATTAATAAAATTAGAGTGTTAATAATCATACTACAAATCACATAAATAACACATGGTTTGAGTTTTGTAAGAGTGAATTTATTAAACAAATTTAAATAAAAAGAGTTTTAAATTATAACATTATTATGCTTTTGCTGTCTAAAATAGAGAATGAGGTATCAAATTATTTGATTAGTTTGACCAACTCAGTTTTTAATTCCCACAACAGATTGGTCAATATGCTTGCATTACTTAAACTGAATAGATAGCCAAAAGTCTTTTTAATTTTTGTTGTATAATGTATTTGTTCAATGTAATTAATTTTATAGTAACCCAATTTCACATCATAATATTGAGAACAATATCATTAAGTATAATTTGATGTTATAGGGCTATGTGGAGTGTAGAAACCAAACATTTTCCCATATTCATCTTAGTAAAGTATCTCAAGAATGGGAAAAAAAGTATCCGATGTATTCAATGCTACTATGAAATCATTAAATAATCACCTACACATTCATAGGCATGATAAAACATAACTATAGTCCAGAAAGAAGGAGAGGAGAGGGGAGGCCAGGAGGAGGGAAGATATCTGGGGGGACCTCACCTAATGTGCATAAGGCAATGATACGTTTCTAAACTATTAAGAAAAGAGTAGGAGTGTCTTACCACAACAAATAAGTAAGCTAGGAGATGGTTATGTTCATCAGTTAGATGTAAGCATTCCACATTACATTTCAAATCAGCACACTGTACTTCATAAATCCACTAATGTACACATTTATGATTTAATAAAGAATTTTTAAAAAGATATCTAAAAGTTCAAAATAATATAAATTATTTAGTAAGGGTGCTTATTCAAGGAGTAATCTTTATCTTTCTTTTTAATTCTTTTTAGAATAGAAAAGAAATATGTACATTTTTAATAATTTTTAATTGCTTCCTAGTAGATCCAACTTGTATTTTCCTATTAGGAATCTCTGATGTCATCTGCCAAAGTTAAAAAATTATGATCCCCGACTATATAAAATCAACCAGCCAAATATTTGTTTCCATGCTTGTGGAGTCATAAAAGATTTATTAGTAATATAAATATGAACATTACAGTTCAGTAAATTAACTAGACCCTGCTAGCACAGAACATGGCATAAGGAAAGCTTTTGTTGAAAAGCACATAGAAAATCGTGCCTCTTAACCTGGAATACTAGACTTTCACCTGAAACAGATTCATTGCTATAATGTTTATTCTGATAGCATTGGAAAGACAGGAAGCAGTAGATGTTATAAAAATAAATAATCTTATATTAAGTTTCTGGAATTCTCATTTTAATACCTGACAAAAAAATTTAGTCTTGTGTTATTGGTGAATGTATTTCTATTTAGCCTTTTTCAATAACAACAACAAAAATATCGAAAGCTTTTCAAAAAACATTAGGGCAATAAGTCTTTAGTAATAATCAGGCAATAAATGAAGTTATTGATCAGTTTTCTTTTGACTGCATTCAATAATTTGTAAAGTATTTTTTCAAAATAAAACAGTATTTAATTAAAAGATAAAAATGCTGTTTATACACTGTGTCCTGTGATATTTATGAATTAACCATAGGTGACCTTTTCTGAGTCTGTTTTTCGGTCTCATTGTTGACTATAGATTCATTATTTCTTCGGTGCTATTTACATATAAACACAGAAAAGTGAAACATAAACCCTCATTTCAACTTTTTTATACTATTGGTGAGAAATGGCCACTGAAGAATGAAACTATGCATTCATTAAAAATAAAGATTGAGAATTAAAAAAAACTTTCTTTAAAAATAGACCAGATAACGCCTCACACCCACATTTTAGATTAAAGCCACAAAGAGCATGAAACCGTGTACAGTTTACCCCGGCATGAAGGATACACTCGGTGTGTGTATCTTGCTAATTCTTAGTCACTCTGCTCCTCACTGCGCTCACTCCTACTGTCTGTGGTCTCCCTTGAGTGTTTCCCATCTGTCCCTCTTGCATCCTCTTCTTTCAGGGAGGAGAAGCAGATAAGAATGATTTAGATAAAATGGAGAAGGTACAGAATAGAGGAGGAAAAAGTGAGAAGTGGTTGGGGCACTCAGTAGAATTGCCTTAGGAGACTGCCTGGGGCGCTCAGTAGGAGAATTGCCTTAGGAGACTGACTGGGGCACTCAGTAGGAGAGTTGCCTTGGGAGACTCACTGAGGCGCTCAGTAGGAGAGTTGCCTTAGGAGTCTCACTGGGGCGCTCAGTAGAATTGCCTTGGGAGACTCAATGGGGCACTCAGTTGGAGAGTTGCCTTGGGAGACTCACTGGGGCGCTCAGTAGGAGAATTGCCTTAGGAGACTGAATGATGAGGGAGGTGTTCAGGGAAAGACATGCTCTATAGCTTTGTTCATTTCCTCTTTCATGTCATCCTTTCTTTAAGAGTACTTGAGCATATGTAGATATGAAACACAAAGAAACACAAATTATTTCAAAGTACACAATTCAGAAATTTATCCCAAAAATAAGACATTGTCTTATATTTATTTTTTCTTAAGAAGACAAACTAAGGGTTATTTTTGGAGGATGGCTCCCTCTCTGCACCAAAATGCAGTGTATCTGCATAGCCACACCCATTACTAGGTCTTATTATCAGGGTAGGGTTTATATTTAACACAGGCATAGAAATCCTGCTAGGGCTTATTTTTCGGGTAGGTCTTATTTTCGGTAAAACACAGTAGTATGTGGAAAATTAAAAGAAAATCCAACCCGAAAAAGAATGTGGTAGTGCTAAAATATAATCATCCAATTGATTATCATTTGCAGATGATTTGTTCATTTCTCCTAGTTATCACAGTTTTGAATATAGTGTGATCTGTTTCAATTCTTGTGGTTGGCACAGCTTTTTAGTTCAAGGCTTTCCACCACATCAACACTCCACAACCTCCAATCGCAATCTGTTCTAAAATGTGTTCGCAATTTGGTTGATTGGAACTTAATAGACATTGTCTTTCCAATAGCTAATGGTGTTAAAAATGGTAATTAAGATCTCAGAAGAATTCCTAAATGTTTATTTAGTCTAACTCTACAGACTAGGTTGTCCCTCAGCACATATATAAGAGATACTTTCCAAGAAAGAAATCTATAGTTATCTTTACAATTGCCCGAGCAAAAGTGAGGCAGTTCAATCCTACTGGCTTTTATGTGGCCTTTTTCTCCCCTCCCTTCATCTTTATCCCTCCTCTGTCTTCTCAGATCAGTTATGGGACACTGACCAGCACAAGAAAAGGACCTTCTCACCCTTCCATAATCTTTCTCTTTCCTATTTCATTAGGTGACTATGTCTATGTAAAGGAACAAACAAAGGGGAAAAAATACAGCCTACCTACTTACACAAATGACAGATTTTTAGTTCTTGATGCAGATTTAAATTTTTCATTAGATTTTCTCAGGCAGCTAGGTATCATTTGCATATGTGTTCTGGCAAATTAAAAAAGTATTTAAGTTATATCTGGTAAACATGCTGGTGAACTTCTGAGGAATAAACACACTGCTTCTACTCATGGCTTTGTATATTAATAGAGGCCTGGATTATAAATGAATATTTTTAGATTTTTTAAGGCAACAGTCTACAACTGTAAACACTTTCATCCACTCCTGATATATTTCCTAATTCTTGTATGGGAAGGATGCTCTGTTTCCTGTCTCCAGATTTTACTCAATTGTATCCCCAATTTGGGTTTGGATACCATCTGTGTGCATTAAATATCACATCTCTAGATCTGGTCAAGGTTTTCCCTTCAATCTAAAGGAAATAGTTGAAAGGAAAAACTCAGAATAAAATATCTTAGGAAGACTCAGACTCGGTCTGGCTATGTTTAGATTCCTTCCAAATTTTGGCTTGGTTTTAAGCTTTATTGGCAGTCTCATTCAGAACTGTGGCTTTATCCTCCCCCCGCCTTTTTTTCATTTCACTAATATGATTTGTTAAAACGGTCTCTGTTTATTTCTTCTTGCTTAACATTTTTCCACACAGCAGGCATAATGAATTTTTGTTTATCACGGTCTGTGCTGCCTGAATTATGGTATGGAATCTGGGTTTGGTTCCTCTGGAAAGAGATTTTATTGCTCTTGTAAGGGATTTCTGCAGCTTCTGGTGTTCTAGCTCTGACATGACTTTTTCTGAAATAGGTTTCCCAGGAGGAGTTATTTTTAAGGAAAACTGGGCAGTATCTGTTCACAAAAATGAAAACAGCACTCTTCATTCCAAATACATTTATCACATTTTGCATTATCATATTTATCATACCTAAACTATCTTTAATCAGAATTAGGTACAAGTTTTAAAAATGACATGCCTTTTTAATCGAAAGTTCTCCAAGGTTTATTACAGTGCCACATGCACTGGGCTTTGTCCATGTTGATCAATCAAGGCAAACACATATTCAAATACACTCTCCCCTCCAAGAGCTAAAGAGATCATGTTTCTTCATACAAGGAATACTGACATGGGATATATTTTGAAATGAAAGTACCTGGTTTGTAGCTGAAGAAATAATTCTACCCCTTTGAGATTCCACACTGTCAATTTAAATTGCATAAAATAAACTTCTAAAGAAACCAAACCACAATTTCCATGTTAATGTGAAAATTTACTGCCATACCATATAAACTGACTTGACTTGTTAAAGCTTTCTGAGAGAAGACTATCCACCAATTCCTTCACATATTCAGTCATTTTTGAAACATGTACTCTATTTTAAATGAACAAATTTTGGAACGTCCTTTTATATCAATTGCTATGTTTTTTCTTTTCTTGAGATTCAAAAAGAAAGGCAAAACTTCCCCCAAACACTTAGGTTGAATTCTTTTTAGTGTATTTACTGGTAAAATAGCCATCCAAATGACTGATGTACATGGTATAATGAGCTCAGGCATTGAGACAAGGCTGATGCCATTTGAAATCCCGGTTCTACCTCTGAGTACATTATTCACCCTATACTGAGTATCAGTTTCCTCATCTGTCAAAATTGAGAATGCAGAACATGGAAAGTTATGGTGCACGTAAGTGATGTAATGAATGCAGAAAGTTTAATATTACATTGGACAGATATTACTAATATATGTTCAATTAATGAAAGCTGGTATTACTTGTATTATTATGCATTCAATAGTAATGGGTACACTTAGAAAGACATTTTGAAATGGAAAAATGGACATCTGTGATGTGTTTTTGAAAACCTATACCTTATATTTCATGACTGGCCATAACATATGGACTAGCAACCCAGGCATGGCGTTGTTCTAGCTAATACTAATAGAATAATATAGGGTAATGTTCCTCTAATGTGCTTCCTTGTATAAATTTCACCACTCACTATCAAAGAACTCAAGGAAGATTTCAGTGAGGAAACAAAAATTGACTGAAGTGGTAAAAAACAAGATCCAGGGCTTGGCACCTGTGGCTCAAGTGGCTAAGGCACCAGCCACATACACCTGAGCTGGCGGGTTCAAATCCAGACCAACCCACCAAACAACAATGACGGCTGCAACCAAAAAAAATAGCCAGGCGTTGTGGTGTGCTCCTGTAGTCCCAGCTACTTGGGAGGCGGAGGCAAGAGAATCACTTAAACTCAGGAGTTGAAGGTTGCTGTGAGCTGTGATGCAGGGCACTCTACTCAGGGTGACAGCTTGAGGCTCTGTCTCAAAAAAAAAAAGATCCAGGATAAATGAAATAAAAGTAATATTACCAGTGTTTTTGTTTCCTTAGCTCTAAAGTTGCTGCAGGGTTTCTATAGTATAGTCATTAACAGCATAGATCCATGCGTCACAACTCCTGGGTAGCATCTATTTACTGATTCTATGATCTTAGACATGTTACATTCTTCTTTGCTTCTATTCCTTTACTTACTGTTATAAAAAATGACCTAATAATAATAATACCCCACAGAGTGTATTTGATGCTCCCATATGATAATACGTGTAAGGTGTTTAGTAACTCTACATAGTAGGTAGTTGATAACATAGACTTGCAATTATACAGAGAGAAGAATGGAGGTCTCTATTCTTATCTTTCTCATAAAAACAGGAATCAGAATAGAGCTATGAGAAGTTTTCCTCATGTGAATGACATGTCTGCATCTTATACAGGTTTGAGGTCTTATGTTTTATGTCTGTAATTTACAGTGGTAATCAGCATAAAAGCAAATTCAGAAATCAATATACTAGACCTTTCTGTTTTTACATTTTAGTCCTTTTTAATAATGTATTTTCAATATAGTGTTATATTCAATATAAAAACTAATGGAGAACTCGAATCTTAAGCATTTTTACACTTGTTTGAGCAAAAGATTATACAGAAGTGATTTCTCCAATTTAGGTTTAGGGTTGGTGGACCACAACTTTTCCTTATGGACATTGCATTTCTGCAGTTCTATGTGGCGTCACATGCATTTTGCCACTGTCATCCTAAATTTTAATTCTTGAAATATGTGAGTTGAATATGACAAATGAACTCTGTACAAGAAGTGATATAAACACCTCCTTAAAATCCACAGCTGCACTTGCACCAAGACTTGAAATGAAATTGCAGGAAAATCTCTAAAATGAGGAAAACATAAAAACTAGAACAGTTTACCTTTACAGAGGAAATAATTTACAAACAGATATGAAATATCTGAGAAATATTAAATTCAGAATTTATATTTTGCACATTTTCTGCAACGATAGCATTTATGAAATATTTGGTCTAAGAAGATCATATGTTACCAACTTATTGAGACTATTTCAATGTATGTACCAGCTTACTTATTTTTAATAAGACATAAAGTTAAAGTACCTTTCCATACATTAAGGTCAGTTGCTAAGTGTCAAGGTCATTGAATTGGGAATAGTGAAAATTATGTTACATCTTCTTCACATAGATATGAGCAGAAGAGTTCATTGCACTTAACCAATGAAATAAAACTAACCAATATTAAAAATACTATAACTTTTTAATTATGGAAACTTGATCAAAGGACTTACTTTTATGAAAAAGCATCACTTTTGAGGAAATGATAATTTACTATCTATGAAATATGATTTGCTTCCTACTTTTCCCGTTCTATAGACTGTGAGGGAACGGTAGAGCAGAATGAGTTGGAATTTGGATTGAGATAGACACGGATCAGATGCCTGGTTTTGCTGCTATTAGCTTAGGCCATGAGTAAGTTGGCTACTATGAGTCTGTTCCTCATGGTAAACTGAGGATTGTGACAGTTAACATATAGCGATGTGCATATGAAGAAAATGATCCACAGTTAATTCAATGGCTGAGAGCTGTTGATATGTGAGGAGACCTGTAACATTGCCACGATTTCACTTCTAATGGTCTGCTTCCTCTCCCACAGAGATCCCACTTTCTTAACGTTTATCATCCTTTAAATTAAACAAAACCTTATTTTCTGAAAATCTTGGGGAAAGATATTTTAATGAGAGGTAACACATTGCATTATTTTAATAAAAATCAGTTGATGTATCAGTAACACAAAGAGATACTGTGTTTCCCTGAAAATAAGACCAACCCCCATTATAAGCCCTAGCAGGATTTCTAAGCACTTGTTAAATATAAGTCCTACTCCCATAAGAAGACTTAGTGATGGGCGTGGCTATGCAGGGATCTGCATTTAGGGGTGAAGAGGAAGACATCGCCTGAAAATAAGACTAGTGTGTCTTCTTGAGAAAAAATAAATATAAGACAGTGTCTTATTTTAGGGGTGAAGAGGAAGACATCGCCTGAAAATAAGACTAGTGTGTCTTCTTGAGAAAAAATAAATATAAGACAGTGTCTTATTTTGGGGGAAACACAATACCTGGGATATCCATTGCAAAAAGTAGAATCCCACAGAGGTGGTACAGAGAGCAGCACAAAAAATATCAGTCTGAACTTGATATCAAAGCTTCACCTCAGATTGGTCCCTTAGCATCTTTTATTTATTTATTTATTTATTTATTTATTTATTTATTTATGACAGAGCCTCAAGCTGTCCCCCTGGGTAGAGTGCCATGGCATCATAGTTCACAGCAATCTCTAACTCCTAGGCTCAAGCGAGTCTGCTGCCTCTGCCTCCCAAGTAGCTGGGACCACAGGCGCCCGCCACAACGCCTGGCCATTTTTTGGTTGCAGCATCATTGTTGTTTGGTGGGTCCGGGCTGGATTTGAACCCACCATCTTAGGTGTATGTGGCTGGTGCCTTAGCCACTTAAGCCACAGGCTCCGAACCAGCATCTTTACTGTTTTGAAATAATGTGTGCTTAAAATGATGTACTCTCTTCCTCCTCAAATTTCCCTCTCACCTTAGCACCTTGGGCTACACTACTCACTGTATTGCACACCTGCCTTAAAGATGGTTTTCCTGTACTTGAACCTGCAGGTCACTTCTTTTTTCTGGCTTCGGTTTACAACAGTTGACGTTCTATGATGCCATACTCTCGTGGTTCTCCTGATGCTGCCCTAATCATCTGTTCTTGGCTGCTATCCTAAGTATTGTTCCTCTGACAATCCCTTAAATTGTTGTTACCTTCAGGATGTTAAACCCTATATATTCCTCATCCTTTCTGGGTGATTGCCTCTACTTTTATAATTTCAACTACTGTTTATCTGCATATTTATTCTTCGAAAATGAATATTTGTACCTGTATTAGTTTCCTATTGCTTCTATAACAACCACAAATTTAGTGGCTTAAACAACACAAGTTAATTATCATATAGTACTGGTAGTAAGAAGTCCAAAATCAATTTTAATCAATGCTAGCAGGGCTGGATTTTTTGTTTTGTTTTGTTTTGTTTTTTTAAGTTATGGGGAATTATTTATTCCCTTGAATCTTCTCATTTTTGCCTCCCATTCTTATATTCCTTGGCTCATGGCCCCTTCCTCTGTCTTCAAAGCCAGCAGCATAGAATTTTCTTTCTATTCTGACTTCTGCTTCCATTCTCATATCCTACCTTTCTGACTCTGATCCTCCTGCCTTCCTCTTGTAAGGATCCTTGTGATTACATTGGGCCTAACTAGATCTGACAGGATCATCTTTCCATCTCAATTTGTTTAATCGCATTTGAAAGTCACTTTTACTGTGCAGTTATTGTCTAAAGGACCCCTTACCATGAACTTCCATGGATTAGGTTGTGGATATCTCTGGGGGCCCTGTGTTAGTCTATAAAGATTCTGATAGACATCTCTAACTACATATTTCACAGGCATTTGAAACTCAATTTGTTAAAAATTGAATTCACCATATTATCCTATTTCCCACGCAAAATTTATTTTTTGTATTCTGCATGTCAGTTAATGTTAAAACTGTTTTCTCCCTTACCCAAGTCAGACATCTAGGAATCATCTGTGACTCTTCCTCTTTTCTCTCTATATAGTAAATTGTGGCCTCCTGCTTTTCATTTTTAATTTTCACTTCCTTGCCTTCAGTCTTCCACTCTCAAATGCCTCATTTACCATCATCTGATGATACATATGAAAGCAAATCAGATTATCCCAGCCTCTTACTTCTATGTCCTTTTCTTCCCATACGTCCATCACTTATTGGATAGAAATCAAAGCTTCTCTTATCAAGCTTTTCTTTTTTATTCAGTTTATTCTGCCAAAATATAACCACCTTGAAGGCAAATCTTGGGTTGTATTCTTTGCCCCTAACACCTGACATAGGACCTGGCTGTGCTCAAGGACTATTTCTAGACTTGAATAGAAGGTTCTTTAGGGTGTGGCTGTACATTTCTCTCTCACCTCATATTATTTACAGCAATAAGAGAATTTGTATGCAAAGCCAGATACCACTATGTCTTCATAAAGACAATTTCTTGCCTTCCTGGACACAAAAAGATAGAATACATTTTCTAGCCTCACTTGCAAATAGATGTGGCCATGTGACTGTTTTCTAGGCAAGTGGAAGTAAACTCAACTACTTCCAGGAATAGTGCATGGAAAACCCTCATTCATGATTAGCTATGCTTTCTCTCTCCAGAAAATCTCATGCAGAAAAGCTTGAAGACCTTTGAAGCCAAATATTGTCAATGGTGGAGATACAGATGGAAGAATCCTGGTTCCCTGAATTACCTAACTAAAAAGCCTCCTCAATATCAAGAGCACTTACTTTGATGTTATACACATGTGACAATTTCACTCACATTAGCTGTGAAACAATATCTATTAGTGGGTCTGTTACCGCAGTTGACATGACTTAAATATATTCACACCACACCTGTATACGGTATTAGAACTCACTGACTTTTTCTTGCAGTATCCTTTATCTGGAGGAGAGTTTCACCTTTGTCATCCACAATGATTCATCATAGGCAATACCTCTTTTAGGAGAAATTCCTTGGAATCCACATTTTATTAGTAGAAGCTTCCTCTCATTTCCACAGTAAGTGAGCTTAGTTCTATCAATATGGCTCCACATCAAACTGAAATTATGTCCAACTATCATGCTTCTAATTTCCCCAACCAAAATTTAAATTTCCCAAATGCCAGCGTGGCACTGTGTTCCTGGCTGAGGATACAAAATGATTGCAATAAAAGTGGAATAAGTACTTATTGGACAGGTCTCAGTACAATTTCCTTACCTATAAAAATAATATAATAATT
The DNA here is from genome assembly GCA_963575145.1 of Galago senegalensis. NCBI lineage: Eukaryota > Metazoa > Chordata > Mammalia > Primates > Galagidae > Galago > Galago senegalensis. Next base: position 4,069 of record CAUYTI010162664.1, on the reverse strand, counting down.
CAGACCCCATATGGTTACTATGATGATTAAGTGAAGCAATGTATGCAAAGCACCTGGCACACAGCAGGTGCTTAATAAGTGCCCTTTTTCATTCCCTCACAGACCCTTTCTTCACTGCTTTGGTTCATGGTTTTATCTTTAAATCTTAATTCTCTCCAGTCAAGATTACAAATTGGCTGTCTGTACTTTGATAATAACTTATGTGTGTCACAATTTTCCCTAACCGTTCATACTGTAAACTTTTCCTGGACACAACTGCTTCTTATCCTTCTTTCTAGCCTCATTGCACCTTGTACCGAGGAGGTGTTCAATATACACTTTCTAAGTTGGCTGAGTCCTCTCTGTATGTGTTCTATTATGTTACATTAAAAACAGCTCTAAAACCAGGTCTCCATGACAGCAAACAAATCTTTGGCCAAGAAATAAGCCAGTGTGTAAAACAATCTGTCAGCTTGGCTTTCATGCTAACCTATGCAGGTGTGTCTCTGTTTAGGGAGTAGAATATTATGGAATATTGGTGCCAGTTTAATGGGGGGCGGGGTAAGCTGAGGGTTGTGCGTGCGCCTGTACATTGTGTGTTACAGGTAATCTATGAAGAATGCTAGATTTACTGGCTGTACATAAGAATCATGTATACCTATACACTGACTCTAGATTAATATAAAGTTTTGCCCTGGCTTTACATGGCATCACACTATTTGACATATCTTAAGCTCCTCTGGGAATATGTCCCATCTAAAACTCCCCTCTGTAACAACAATATTCTACTTTCATTATTTTCAATTTATACATGATGCCTGATTTACAATAATGAATAAATTCTGAAAAGTGGTTCCATTTGCTGAAAGTGTTGGAAAGAATGGGTATTCAGGGTTGAGATGGAGAGGAGGTAAATATTACAGGAATAATCTTGAACCAGACAACTTGAGTTCATTTTTGGTATCATCTTTTGCAGTTTGATGCAGTTTGTTCAAGTTTGTTCGAGCCTTCCAGAAGTATTTATTAAGTGCCTCATATGTTCCAGGCTATTCTGCTGCTTAGAAAAGAACCCTAAACAACACAAACGAAAATTCCTTTGCCTGTGGAACTACATTCCAACAGAAGAAGGCAAGCCACAGAAAACAAATATATGTAGAAAGTTATGCAGTCAAATACACTGAGGGAAAAAATGAAAACAAAACAAGGAAGACGGATAAAGAGTGCAGGGTAAATAGTTTGCGTTTATTGTTTCTCTACAGGGTGTTGGGAAAGATCTCACTGAGCAGATGGCGTTGAAGAATAGAGCTCAAGAAGAAGGGGGAGAATGTTCTATGAGTATCAGGGAAAGACTTGCCTGGAGAAGGGAATAGCAGGTGTAAAACCTCCGAGCCACCCTAGAGAAGAAGATGGAAACTGGGCGAGCTCCTTAGGCTTTTTGTAGAACTTTGGTTATATTCTGAGTGATCTAGAAAGCAATGAAAACGAGCAGATTCCTGGCCTGCAGTGAGTTATGTTTTGTGAAGATCACTCTGTTTTCTGCACTGAGAGTAGATTGAAGTGGAAAGAGGGCAGAAGGAGGAGACCAGTTAGGAGCCTCTTGCAAAAAAGTAGCCAAAAGTTTAAAATGTGGCATTAACTAGGTGGTAGCAGTAGTGGTGACAATGAGAGGTTATTTTTTTTTTTTTCACAGACAGGATTTTGTTCTGTCACCCAGTTTGGAGTGCAGGGATGTCATCATAGCTAAAGGGAGCCTGGAACTCTGGGGCTCACAGGATCCTCTCACCTCAGCATCCTGGGAAGCTAGGACTACAGCCATGTGCCACCAAGGACAGGTAATTTTTCCATTTGTTTTGTAGAGATAAGCTGTGGTGTCCTGGAAGATTTGAAACTCCTGGTTCTAAATGATCCTCTTGCCTCACTCTCCCAAAATGCTGGGATAGCAGGCATGAGCCACTGCACCCAGCCAAGAAGTCAGCTTTGGGAATGTATTTTGAAAATAGAGCTGATATGCTTTGTGGATGTATTTCTTGGAGGGAACAAGATACTACAGTTAAGGATGACTCAAAGATAAGGGGCCTGATAAAGTCAATGGATGGAGTCACCATGAAGTGACAGGAGAGAGCCTGTGGAGCAAATTCTGTTGAATAAATGTAGAAACTAGCTCAGGTTGATAAGTTTGGAAAGACTGTTTTACCTCTAAGACAATGAGATACATGACTCAAGTTTAGAGGGAAATTTCCAAACTGGAGCAATGAATAGTTAAATCAATTCATCAAAAAGATAGAACTATATATAACACCTGAAGATTGATTAGACCAGCAAGTGAGGGTAGGTAGAAAGGTAAAGTTTGCACAGTGATAAGACCTATGATGGTCCACTGTGAAGGTTTAAAAAGTTGTATATGTAATATTTTTAAGCCATTGCCTGGTATATAGCACTCCCTCAATGAATATTAGATGTGGTTGTTTTCCTTTAAGCACAATAGAATGATGCAATATTGTTCAGGTATCATGTATCACAAATTATGTCATTAAATGAAGATTCATTATCATTCGACCCAAACACACTTCTCACTCATCTCCAAAGCATATTTTCTGTAATAGTCTCAAACAATGAAGTAATTGTAATAATGAAACAGTATTGGAATTGGAATTCGGCACATTTCATTTATTCTGACTTTTCTTCCAGTAGTAATTAGCATCTGGTTTGTGTCTCTATGCTTTCTTTTAATCTTTTTTTTTAATTTTAGATTAATATGAGGGTACGGATGTTTAGGTACATTGCTCTCATTGTTAAGGTAAAGTTGATGTTGTGGTTGAGCCCTTCACCCAGGGTATGTGCTGGGCACCCTCACATTTGCATGTTAGTTGAGATCTCGCCAGTTACCTTCTGTCCTCCTGCCTCCCCCTTCCTCCTTGCTGGACTACACTTGTGTTTGTTTCTCTTTCATGTGGGCATGTACTTGTTTATATATTGATTTCATATTGATATTGAATACATTGGATACTTGTTTTTAAATTCTAAAAAGAATACTTTACTTAGAAGAATGTGTTTCAACTCCATCCAGGTAAGCACAAATGATGTAAAGTCTCCACCTTATGGTTGTTTGTTAATCCGTTCATGGTTGACAGGCACTTGGGTTGCTTCTACATCTTGGCCATTGTAACCGAGCTGCAATAAACATTCTAGTGCAAATGTCTTTGTGGTAAAATGATTTTTTGTTTCTTTTGGGTAGATACTGAGTAACAGGATTGGGGGATCAAATGGAAAGTCAACTTTTAGTTCTTTGAGAATTCTCCATACTTCTTTTCATAGAGGTTGTAATAGTATGTAATTCCACCACCTGTGTAAAAGAGTCCCCTTCTCTCTACATCCACACCAGCATCTGCAGGTTCAAGATTATGTGGTGTGGGATAAAAATAACAGCACAGGGTTCTTTTGAGGCCCTGAGACCCTATGATCCTGTTGCACATCACTCTCATTTACCTCCCTATATTATAATTTGCATGTGTTTTACCCATGAGATTACAAAATCCATGAGAATAAGGCTACATCTTGTTTGTCTTTGTAGTCCTAGTGCATAGAAATGTGTATGGAACCCCAAAACAAATCAGTAAATATTGGTGAATGAAGGGAATGAATGGGAGGATATAAGCTATGGGCTGGGCTTTGTACTAGAGCTCTTTGACATATGGATTTATTTATTTATTTATTTAATCCCAATTAGAGCATGGCTAGATTGGTGCTGATAATAATAATAATTTCTGCACTGAGACCAACTGATGTGTTTACAGTACCAATCTCATTAATTGCACACAAGCCCAACCTAAGACCTAGTTGCTACTTACTTTTTGCAAAGTGTCTTGCCAATGCAAAAGTTTCTTTTTTAATATTTACAAAAGATTGGCTCGGCCCCTATAGCTCAACCGGCTAAGGCGCCAGCCATGTATACCTAAGGTGGCGGGTTCGAATCCCCAGCCCGGACCCGCCAAACAACAATGACGGCTGCAACCAAAAAATAGCCGGGCGTTGTGGCGGGCGCCTGTGGAGGTGGAGGCAAGAGACTCGCTTGAGCCCAGGAGTTGGAGGT
>CAUYTI010162660.1:0-12903 GCA_963575145.1 Galago senegalensis | reverse complement strand
CTGGGTAGAGTGCTGTGGCATCATGCTCACAGCAACCTCCAACTCCTGGGCTCAAGCGAGTCTCCTGCCTCAGCCTCCCAAGTAGCTGGGACTACAGGCGCCTGCCACAGCGCTGGCCATTTTTTGGTTGCAGCCATCATTGTTGTTTGGCGGCCCGGGCTGGGGATTCTAACCGGCCACCTTAGGTGTATGTGACTGGCGCCTTAGCCGCTTGAGCCACAGGCGCCGAGCCACTTTTCTGGTTCTTAAATTACAATTCAGGAACCTTTGGGGATTTGAGAAAAAACAAGTTCAAAAGCCTGGAAACCCATGTCCTCTCCCCATGTACTAAGTACTTAATTCCATTAAAGGAATTCCATTTCCTTTGTGTTCTAGCACAGCCTTAAGAAGTACTATCATCCCCATTTAATAAATAATAATTTATAGAAGTCATTTGATTATGCTGGATTTAATGAGAGAGCTGGAACTTGAATCCAAGCTTTCCTAAGGCCGAGGCCTCTGCTCTTTCCATCTCCCAAGCTGCTGGTCATCACTCAATAAGGAATACAATTTCTAAAAGGATGCAGGAAGGAAGCAGTAAAATCCTCTAACTCCATCATTTCAGAGGCTAGTAGATGTAATGATAATAATTATTAGAAGGAGAAAGGGGGAGAGAATGAGAGGGATAATATGCTTTAAGGCTGCACTGTAGGAGATGGTTGAATATATCTACCAATTTCAGAGCTTCCATGCTCCTTGTCATTGAGGATTCTAACAGTTATTCTTCCCTTCCTGAGGCTCAAAGCTACACAATAGATTCCCGAGGAGCAGGAGACTTCAATATCTGTCTAGGCAGAAAGGCCGGATTCTAGCATCATCTTTTCCTGACACTGCTTCCCTAGTCTTATTTATATCCAGAGGTGTGAGGACCTGGTAATCTTCGCACTTCATTGGCTAGCGTGGAGGCGAACCAGGGAAGGAGAGCCCTGAGTGCCAGTTTCAGTGCTGTTGCTATGTAGTGGCGGACCTTGAGCAGGTCCCTTTGTTTTCTCTTCTGTGAAATGAGGGAAGCTGGCCAAAAGGTGCTGTGAGCAGTCAAGCAACGGGATAGGACCACAAATCCTCTGACCCATGCCATATAGTCATCCTTCCCAAGTCCCTATCCCATAGTGGAAAATCACTTTACTCCCAAAGCCCTTATCATATTAAACTCAACAAACTCTGTTGTACCTACCGGCCTTTGCACCAACTATTGTGCTAGCACCTTCACGTTTGGACTTTCCAGTTAGCGCTGTGTTCAGGGACACAAACAAACAAAGAAAATGAAAGAAACAAAAACTTAACACATCTCCCTACCCTCCTACCGCACATACCCAAAATGCTTAAGTGAGCAAAATAAAAGGCCCAGCCAGATTCTGGAACACCTAGCTCTTTCAAGGAAAGAGACCGAAGGAGAATAGGGTCAGTTCTTCCGGAGAGTGGAACTCAGGAGGCTACCAAATTATCCCCCAGATTGTCTACATCCCCACCCATTCCTCTATATCTTATTTATAAGGAGCACTATAGCCTTCTTCCTCGGAGGTAAGCGCCTGCCCTACCATTTTGGGGCGGAGCCGGCTTTGGGGATCCAAGGCGCAGGAGTCCTTGAGACTGCATTTCCCGCCAGCCACCGCTCAGCTTCCGGTCGCAGACCGCCCTACCTAGAGAGGGGCGCATGCTCCGAGCGTACATAGGCGCTGGGCGGGAGCGCTCCCGCGTTTCGTGTATAGGGCAAGGGAGGTACACTTAGCTTTTAAGGTGCCGGAAAGGGGTGAGCAACGGAATAGAAACTTTAATTTTTTTCCCACTCCCGGCACCCAGTCTTTCTCCAACACCTCTTGCGGGAGCCCTGGTAGCCCTGCAAGATCCCTGTGTGTGGTGCCCCTGCTCCCTGAGAACTGGAGTCCTCGGCCATGTCCAACAAGGGGCTGGAGTCTAGGAAATAGACTTTGGCAAAACTGCAAGGAAATTATTTGTGCAACTTACGTAATTTTAAAGTGTAGTAGCCGGGGAGAAAATTGTGAGGGGGAGCGAGACAAGCGGTCCGTTTCTTAACCAATCGTAGCGCACAACTGACGTTGCCGACCTGAAAAACCTGCCCCATTGCCATGACAACAGTCCAGGGACTGAATCTCTTGGTTCTTTCCATTTCAAATATGCAAACCCTGCTCCCAAGGAGACAAGGTAAAAGAGGACAGTGGGCAATAGATAAATATTTCTTAAACTACTGTGTAGGCAACATGTTAAGACACTGAGGTGCAATTATACATCTAAAAAACAGTGTCCTTTCTCCCAAGCTATTCTGAGAAACGATGACTGTTGTGATATGTGATATGGCAACGGAAAACAAGGACGCCTAACCCAGATTGTCAAGGAAGGGAAGGAGTAAGTCAAGGAAAACTGCCAAGAGAAAGCCAGGGGTGTGAATTAAGTCCCAGCGTGTCCAGGATTTGGAAAAAATTTCAATACTCATATGCGCACAAAACTAAAGTTCAGATCGATTAAAGAGCTAAACTTTTTTTTACGTAAAAAGATTAAAAGAAAATATGGAATTTTTTATGATCTAGGGAAACAATTTACAAAGAAGACTGACAAAATTGACAACATAAAATTTGGAACTTAGAAATAACAGAAGATACTATAAAGAAGGTTAAGAGACAAGAGAAAAACAAGGAGACAATATTTGTATCACGCATGAGAGCAAAGCACTAACATCCAACTGTCCAGAGAGTACCAGGAAACACTCCTGTAGGCAGAAAGAGTTGGGTCTGTTAGCTTGTTGCAGTATGAGGAGCCTGTTGGATATTTCAGTGTGAAGGAGTTAAGAGGAGATTGTTTTGTGATTTGGGCTTGTGTTAAATTTGGGGGAGAGTGTCAGAAATCAAGGCAATTCTTTGGTGGGATATCTTCACATAGCAGCTGTTCCCTGATTCTTTTCTCTCAGTCTCAATTCCCAGTTGTTGAAAATTCACCCTATTTTATTCTTTCTCCCCTTTTCATCTCTCAGCTGCTTACAGCATGGAATCAGTCCCTTTAACATCTTAATTATTATCTAGTAGGTGGGAAGAATCCAATAGAGCTAAAGCTGTAACTGGTAACAGCAGGCTGTCATGTTAGCTGGGAGAAGGGGGTGTTTGTTCTTTTTTTGTGATTTTCAGTGTTCTTGTTTTTATCTCTGCTCAGACATGATTACAAATTGGTTGTCTTACTTCATCACAGTCATGGAATACCTTGTCTGACGTTGATGTTATTAATTAATCTGAAATTAAGTAGGGAACAACTGATCTCGGTACTAGATACAAGCTAACACCTGACACCTGTCATTTTTCTTTCTCACAGAATGCATAAAGAGCTCCTAGAAGTCAATAAACAACACAGTAAAAAAATTAGAAAAGGATAGGAACACCAGTTCACAAAAGAAGAAGTAAAAATGAATAGTTAAGGTCATGAAAAGGTGTTCAACTGTACCAATAGAGAATTGCAAATTAAAACAATGAAACACTGTTCCTATTAATTTAAATCAATCCAGACTTTTTGGAGGGCAATTTATCAATAGCTCCCAAAATATTAACTGCATATACCCTTCAACTTGAAATTCTGTTTCTAGAAATCTCTCCCAGAAAATTATATAAATATATACACAGAGAGGAACATAAAAGGATATTCGTTGTAATATGTTTACAGTATTAAAAACTGAAAAAAACTTGAATAACTGTCAAAAGGGAATAATTAAACTCTGAAATACTATGCAAAAGTTGGATCTTATGTAACTTCCTATTATTTCGCATTTAAAAATGCTTACATGTTAATATTTATGCCTCTAAGTAATGGTGTAGGAAAATACTTATGATGTTTAGTAAGGAAAACAGCATTCATAATTGTACATCAGTATGATTTCAAGTGGTTTTTTTTTAAAAACTACTTGAGGGGAAGAATAAGATTTAGAAAACATGCCTAAATGTGAATATTGTATTTGGATGATGGAGCCATGGGTGATATTTTTCTTCTTTCTAATTCTCACATTTCCAATTGTAATTAATAAGCATCATTTCTTTTGAAAGTGAATAAAAGCATCTTTAAATTGTAGCAGCCTGCATTACATCAGCAGGCACTAATCCTGACTAGCTGGCCTGGCTAAATGATCATCAAAGAACAGTGACTATACAGAAAAGAACTCACATGGGAAACAAAACTTTCCCAAAGCAGTCAATCTCCATGACCCATTTTAAGATTATGTAAGGATTTGCAATAGGGAGTCTGGTTACTCTTATGCACAAGTGCTACCATATCCCAAGCTGATATTGGCAACATGTTAAGACTGTTTTAAAAGGCCTTTGCTATTTTTAATTACCAAATCTTGGGAATATCAGATCCTCTTATTTAATCCCTAAGACTTACCCCACTCCTGAGCTTTATCTCATTTTGAGCTTTGCTGGAGAGGGTCAAGGATTGGGTGAGATTTCAGGAATGAGGCCAGGGAGTGCCATACAATTTATTCATAGGATATATAACCTATTCATAATGAAAATATTTTAAACTTTCTGATTGACTTCATGTTCACTGAAGCTTGATCTTTAGGTTTTTATTTTCTTCTGAGATGTCTCCTTTATCAGCCCAAATGCAAAATGCTCAAAACCAAATATATTATTTTCTCTCATAATGACCCATTATTTGATAATACAGAAATTTGAAACAAACATGAGCATGATCAAATCACAGGTCTATCCCATATAAATATATGAAGACCAAAGCCTCCCTGGCCATTCAGAATTTTAACAAAAGCATATCCCACAGTTGCAGATCTCATTTGACTTTTTTCAAGTAAAAGTATGTTTCTTTTGTGTGGTGACTGAATTACCACAAAAAGAATGAGGGTATAAGTTTTAACCCATATAAACTATTAATGTGGAAACTACAGTAAAACTAAATTCTCTGGACTTGTTTACTGTGAAAGAATGAAATAAAATTTGCTGGGAATAGGCTAATACATAAATAAATAAATGTAGGTAGAAACAGAAGACTCATAATTACTTCTTAAACTATTAAGGAATATCCAAACTTAATGTGGATTTCCAATTACAACTGACATTTGTTATGACTGAAATGTGTGCTAAGATATTTTATTAGTTAGTTGTTGTGGAACTTGGTCTAAAAATTTGTGCACTTGAAATTTGTGGAAACTTTAAAAAAATCTCTGACTTTTAACGTTAACTCAATTATACTTATTAGTATCCTTTATTGAGCTTATGAAAGTCGGGATAATGTAATGCTGAAATAATATTCATATTATCCAGAGGCCTTTGTACATGTACATGTAATGGCCTGAATGTTTGTATACCTTCAAAATGTATGTACTGAAATCTAATCCAATGTGATGGTATTTGGAGGTGGGGCCTTTGGGAGGTAGTTAAGTCATGAAGATGGAGTCCTCGTGAATGGGATGGTGTTCTTATTAAGAGGCCAGAGAACTAGCTGTCTCTTTTTCCACCCTGAGAGGATATAAGGAGATTGCAGTCTGCAACCTGTAGGAGCATTCTTAGAACAACCCCACCATCCTGACATCCTCATCTCAGATTTCCAGCCCCCATAACTATGAGAAGTAAACATCTGTTTTTTATAATCCACCCAGTCTATGATACTTTGTTATAGCAGGCCAAACTGGTAAAAACAGTAACCTTAGAGTTAAACCACCTGAGTTTATTTCCTGACTTCATGGCCTTGTGATTTTTAGACAGTTCCTTAACTACTCTGTCCCTCAAGTTCCTAAGGTAAACCTATCTATGAAATAGGCTTAATAATACTTATGAGATATTGTTGGAATGATTATACATAATAACTCATGAAATCCACTAGAAAATATGCCAAATGAGAGCAGTAATCTTGTCTGACTTATTAACTACCCTATCTCAAACAGAACAGCACCTATAAGCTCATACTAGGTACTCAATAAATATTGGTTAAATGAACAGATTAAGTCTTGGAACACACTAAGAACTCAAGACGGTTGGTTATTATACTTCTTATTATTATTCTCATAACGGTTAGAAGTAAAGCCCAAATGAAATTTGCACCATCTTTTCACTCCCTAAAGCTGTACCACCAGTCTAGCTATAACACTATTTGGAGCCAATCATTACAGCAGCTGTGCTTTGCTTATATTTTCTAATTGGTTTTAAACTCTCAAATATATTCATAAGGTTTCTGCCATCGATCTTACATGTCACCCCAGTGTCATACCCTCGACTCGTACAGTGAACCCACTGTACTGAGGTCTTCATTCTTATCCTCTGTAAAACCATTTCAAAGTCTATGTGGCAGTTTTACCTGGAGCCTGACCTTTATCATACCATAACCTTGAAATCTATGTAAGCCCTGCTCTCCCTCCTCTTTACCATATGGGCCCCCTTGGACTTTCTTCTTGGTTATGTTTCCCAGTTTCTTCTCCTATAGCTACTAAATGACCCATCAGAGACGCACTCTTTGGCTAGCCAAAGTGACACATGACACTTTGTTGTGGTGACACATGACACTTTGTTGTGGAAGAGACTTTACTGTGTTTATAGGTACTAAGTGTCATGCTACACAGATGGAAATGCCACCCCACTTAATCATTTTATTTTTTTAATAGTAAATAAGATGTATTATTACTATTAATTAACTATTAGGTACATATTAGATACCACACTTAGTGTTTGACAGCTTATTTTATATCATTACTAATGATATGACAACCTTGCCAGGCTGGTATTAGTACATCAATTTTACAGATGAGAACATTGTGAGTGACTTGTCTTAGGCTGCACAACTAACATATATGACATTTTTTCATTGGTTTACTACATTCCAGGTATTGGATAAACACTGACACACATTATCTCGTCCATATTCGTAACAACTTTAAAGGTAGCAGTTACACACATCCTTGCACTTTTTCATTTCCAAATATTTCTTAAATGATAAAGACATTGTTATTATGACCAAGAATTAGTTGAAACTAAGGTAAGGAACATCTACATCTATCGGTTGTTGCTCTAACAAGGAAGGTCATGTAAGATTTTCACAGCCTGTATGTTTTCTACTGATAATTTTTTTTTTATTCAGCAGTTTTACTCTGTTGTCCTTTTAGGATTATTTAGATAGGATTATTTATCAGGTCATATATTTGTCTTTTTTTTTTTAGGATTATTTAGACAGAATTATTTATCAGGTCAAATATTTGTCTTTTTATTCAGCAGTTTTACTCTGTTATCCTTTTAGGATTATTTAGATAGAATTATTTATCAGGTCATATATTTGTCTTTTTTAATTTTGTCTTTTGATGTAACTTATTTCATTACTTCAAGAAATAAATTTATGATAGTATAATTTGTCTAATAATCAATGATGTCAATAGAATTTGTTTAGAATTATACCCTTAATACCTTTGTTCAATCACTTAAAACACCAATCAACAACTGAATTAAGTTTGGGAATAAAATTAGGGTAATAAAGAGGCAGTCTTTAAATAATCAAGTGTATTCTCTTTAGAATGGAAGGGTTTCTAGAATATTATCTGGAGTTTTACAGGGAAGAGTTCAAGGAGAGGGTAGTTTCAAGGACATGAAATAGAAGAGGGAACCAGGAAAAGGTTACAATTAAGGTCAGCCTGGGATACTCAAGGTAAATCAATTAAGGGAATTAAAAACCCTGTCAACAATACCAATTTAGTCACCTTCCCATTCATTTCACAGCCTCTGTGGATGTGGCCTATACTGCTTTCCAGATAATTGAGATTTCATTTCATATAAAAGCATCAGTTACTTGTCAAGAGCACCAGTCACAGGTTTCCCAAGAAACCTTCACCTAGCAGTTTCTTGGGAAAATATGGGATCCTTGACTCAATAAAAATTATTTGCATATCAACTGACTGTGATATTACTGAAGGCACTCTGTCTCATTGATGGCATTATAATGTCTGCTTGATGATCAAAATAGGTAATCTCTTAAATTTTCAAAATTTAGAAGTTAGTGACATAGTTGTACAGACTTCTCTAAGATGAAGCCCTCCATTTGTGAATAATGAAATTGAAAATAATTTGTAAGGGCTCAACAAGAGTTGATATTAACATTTGTCATCTACTAGTCTTTTTTAAAATTCAGGTTAATATGAGGGTACAAATGTTTAGGTTATATTGTTTTCATTTCTTTCTTTCTTTTTTTTGCAGTTTTTGGCTGGGGCTAAGTTTGAACCCACCACCTCTGGCTTATGGGGCCAGCACCCTACTCCTCTGAACCACAGTCACAGCCCTATTGTCTTCATTTCTAAGGTAAAGTTCAAGTTGTAGTTGAGCCCTTCACCCATGGGGCATGTTAAACACCCTCACATTGTACACATCAGGTGAGATCCTGCCAATTGTCCTCCCTCCTCCCACTCTCCTCTCCCTCCCCGACCCTCCATTTCTCTTCCCCCTTTTCTCCCCCTCCCTAGACTGTACTTGGTTGTTGTTTTTTTTTTTTTTTTTTGGTGTGGGTACCTAGTTGTTTATCTATTGTTTAACATTAATATTGAGTACATTGGATACTTCCCCCCCGCCCCCATTCTTGAGCTACTTTACTAAGAAGAATATGTTTCCAGGTAAACACAAAAGTTATAAAGTCTCCATTTTTTCTTATGGCTGAATAGCGATGGTATACATATATCACAGTTTGTTAATCCATTCATGGGTTGATGGGCACTTGGGTCGCTTCCACATCTTGGCAATTATGAATTGAGCTACAATAAACATTCTAGTGCAGATGTCCTTGTGTTAAAATGATTTCTTTTTTTCTTCTGGGTATGTCATCTACTAGTCTTTTAAAGTCTTGGGGTCAAAAGAAAACAAACTGATGGTCCCTGCCCATGACTATTTTACAAGGGCTTAACATAGTTTTCTTGATAAGTGTGGCCTTCATACCTATTTGGACAAATGGTCATTTAAAATGTATGATATGCAATATAGCCAATACTTTTCTTAACAATATGTCTCTTTTCCAAACTCCTTTTACTTTTAGAGGATGGCACAAAAGTTATTTTACATGTTACCTGACCTGTGAAATGGGTCCCACTGTTATTGGCAATAATGACAGACCATCTCCACTGGGGGACAAAGTATTGTTTATCTTTAAAAAATAGAAAGTTTAATCTACTCACAATGAAATACAAAAATACATAAAACTTAGTATCTTTGAATGAGTCTGATACAATCGACAGATATTAACAATGAAGGGGACAAAATGTGCTGATATAAACTGAACTTCATTTTCCTGAACTCCATTTCCATTTCTCATTTCTTTTTCATCTCTGGGGGGAAAAGTACAGAAAAAAGTCACTGAAGGTCTCATTCAGCAGACTTAAGCCCTGGTCAAAAAGTTATGATTGATGTGGCACAAATTTCTCCACCTTATATCAACACTGAACCAATAGGAAGCCAAGTGTTAAGAGATTCACGGAGTGTTAGAAGGAAGAAACTTGAAAACCATCATTTCTGTGTTGTCAAGCCTATGGTCTCCAAACTTCTAGAAGTTCATACATAGCTTTCAATATTTCAAATGTTCTAACAGAAATCACACAGCTACCTAAGTCTGTGCTCAGCAAATAAAATCTTGTTTCTTTGTTTTTGGCTGAAATGTCAGCATAGAGTGGCAATCATAATTATCTTAAGGTAACTGAAACAAAATGTCTTTGGCTAATGAAATAGAGAAAATAGTTTCTTATTAAATATAGTACTTAACAAGGCAAAACCTTTCAAATCACGGGACCCAAGGAGGAAAAATAATAACAGGTTAGGGCTCTTGATGGTTGCTATTGTCCAACCAATTTTACCTAGACTCAGCAAGGTAAAATAATTTTCCCAAAGCCACCATTCCTGTAGTGAGAGAGGATACTCATGAAAAGTAAAGTCTGAAAGAACAAAAGGCTTCTCACAGAAGCCCAAAGACACTCCTGCAAAGTTCTCCCCATGGTTAATCACCTCTTAAGAATTTGTAAAAACTCAGCAGCGCCTGCACTCAGTGAGTAGGGCTCCAGTCCCATATACTGAGGGTGGCAGGTTCAAACCTGGCCCGGGCATAACTGTAACAAAAAAGTAGCCAGGTGTTGTGGCTGGTGCCTGTAGTCCCAGCTACTTGGGAGGCTGAGGCAAGAGAATTGCCTAAGCCCAAGAGCTGGAGGTTGCTGTGAACTATGACGGCACAGCACTCTACTGAAGGCAACAAAGTGAGACTCTGTCTCTAAAAAAAAAAAAGAATTTGTAAAAACTTAGCTTTCTGGGTCCTTGAAACTAATGTTTTCTTGCACTTCTGTAAATGCTTTGCTTTGCACTTGCCTACACATGCTTTGACATCCTCCAATGAGGGGCAATATGGTAATTTCTTTGTCTACTTGTGAGTCCAATAAAAGGACAGGGACAGGGCTGATCTGGGAGCTGGACTTTAGTCTGCCGCAGGTCCACAGGTGGAAATAAAGCCCGTCCTCTTTTAAACACAGGTGTTCAGGTGTTTCTTTCTCTCCATTGGGCCTCATTTTCCTGCTACACTAGGAATACCCAAATCAGTAAAGCTATTTTTTTAAGGTGTAATAATAATAATAATTTTATTTGAAAAGTAAGTTTATTTCAGGTTAATGTGAAGGTACAAAGAACCAGGTCAAAATATTTGATTTTGTTAGGTAGAGTCCCCATTATGGTTATGTCCCATATACAAAAGGTGTGCCAAACACCCCCACCCCATGCCCAGTTAGTGAGAGCACCCCAACTTCCTCCTCTACCTCATTACTCCTCCCCCCAAATTGAATTGAAATGAGTTTTTCTCTTATGTGGGAAAGAGAAAAAGATTTTATGCATCAGATCGTCTACTGGGTTAAAATTAGTATTGAGTACATTGGATAATTGCTTCTCCATTCTTGTATACTTAACTAAGAAGAATGTGTTTCAATTCCATGCCGGACGTTACAAAAAATGTTAAGTCATCATCTTTCTTATGAATGAGTAGTATTCAATGACGTGCATATATCACAATTTGTTAATCCATTAATGAGTTGGTGGGCATTTAGGTAGTTTCCACATCCTGGCAATTGTAAACTTAGCTGTGATAAACAATCTAGTGCAAATGTCCTTATGATAAAGTGAGTTTTTTTCTTCTAAGTAGATGCCTAGTAGTGGGATTGCAGGGCCAAATGAGAGATCTAATTTGAGATCTCTGAGGATTCTCCATACTTCTTTCCAAAGAGGCTGTATTAGTTTGCAGTCCCACCAACTAAAAGTATTAAATGAAAGTGTTTCCTCTCTCCACATCCGCACCAGCATCTACAGCTTTCGGACGTCATGATGTAGCCTAATTTTACTAGGGTTAGGTCGTATTTCAGGAGGGTTTGATTTGCATTTCTCTGATGATTAGGGACAATGAACATTTTTTCGTAGGTTTGTTAGCCATTTGTCTGTCTTCCTTAGAGAAGGTTCTGTTCATGTATCTTGCCCAGTGACATATGGGATTGTTAGCTCTTTTTCTGTTGATTAATTTGAGTTCTCTATAGATCCTGGTTATCAAGCCTTTGTTTGATTCATAATATACAAATATCTTTTCCCATTCTGAAGGTTGCCTATTTGCTTTGGTTGTTATCTCCTTAGCTGTATAGAAGATTTTCAGTTTAAGTCCCATTTATTCATTCTTGTTATTAAAATTGCCACAGAAGTCTTCATAAAATCTTTCCCCAAGCTGGTATCTTCAAGTGTTTTTCCCACAGTTTCTTTGAGGATTTTTATTATTTCATACCTAAGATTTAAATCTTTATCTATCTTGAATCATTTTTGTGAGTGGTGAGAGGTGTAGGTCCAGTTTTAGTCTTTTACATGTGGGTATCAGTAAAGCTATTTTTAAACCATAGCACAATAGTGTTCTATGCCTACTTACATCAAAGAAGAATATAAAATTTGTTTTCAGCCTAATAGGTTTTTGTAAACTTCAGTTGCATTTGTTACTGGACAAAGAGAATCTGGCCATCTGTCACTGTCAGCCAATGCAGAGATAGGGATGAGGTCCAATAAGCTTTATTATCAGAAGGCCAGCAATTCTGGAGAATAGTGACAGCAGCTTCTCCAAGACTCTTCTGCCCTTCCATTTCCAAAACCAGTTTTATACATAAAAGTTCAAAGCAAAAAACATGTTAACCCTTATCTCAAATAACAATAATCAGCATAACCCATGATACTTAATAAACAATAATCAGTATAACCCATGACCCAAAACAACATTCCTAATTCAAAAGTTAATCTCCTAAATCAATCACCTTAAACTACTCAAGATATATACATTTAGGTTAAAGCCAAATTTACAAAACAAGAATAGGACATTAGATGAAGGTCACCTAAGACCTAAACCAACCAGACCAGCTGTATTATGTCACCCTAGCCTGGCTGACTCCATCTTGTTCTCACTACTTGCATTCTCACTTTCTCTAACAATGCACAATCTTAATCATTCTCCTTGGCCAGTTTTCCTCCCCTATGTGATGGAAATATTAATCCCTGTTAATAAAGTATTTTTGATAAGAATTGCATATAAAACCAATCATTCCCTTAAAACACTGCCTGAAGTTCAGTAACTTCTACTTACCTATTATTAGATATGCTGGAACAGTAGCTCTCAAAATGTGGTTGCCAGAACAGTAGCAATAACATCATCTGCACCCATTAAAAATATCCAGAAGCTGGCTTAGCACCTGTGGCTCAAGCAGCTAAGGTGCCAGCCACATACACCTAAGGTGGCGGGTTCGAATCCCCAGCCCAGGCCCGCCAAACAACAATGATGGCTGCAACCAAAAAATGGCTGGGCGTTGTGGTAGGCGCCTGTAGTCCCAGCTACTTGGGAGGC